>JARQOD010005642.1:0-46933 GCA_033576555.1 Oophaga sylvatica
GGATCAGCCAGAGGATCTTAAGGCTCTGCAGCGTTTTCTGGGTTTGCTAACTACTACCGGAAAATTTTTATTTGTAATTTCTCATCTGTTGTCAAACCTCTCACTGACATGACAAGAAAAGGGACGGATTTTTCTAAATGGTCGGACAAAGCTTGCCAAGCTTTTTCCTCTTTGAAAAAATGTTTTGCTTCGGCACCCGTTCTCATCCAACCAGATGCATCACAGCCGTTCGTTGTGGAGGTGGACGCGTCTGACGTAGGGGTGGGTGCAATATTGTCCCAGGGTCCGTCCCCTGGTAAATGGCATCCGTGCGCTTTCTTTTCTAAAAAATTGTCGTCCGCTGAAAGGAATTATGATATCGGCAATAGGGAACTTTTGGCCATTAAGTTGGCTTTTGAAGAATGGCGTCACTTTTTGGAGGGGGCAGTCCACCCGGTCACCGTCATTACTGATCACAAGAACCTGCTGTATTTGGAATCTGCTAAGCGTCTGAATTCCAGACAAGCTCGATGGTCGTTGTTTTTTACCAGGTTTAATTTTGTTGTCACTTATCGCCCTGGATCTAAGAATGTTAAGGCGGATGCCTTGTCTCGCAGTTTCCCAGGGGCCGGGAGAATGGATGACCCGATTCCTATCCTTCAGGAGGGGGTGGTAGTGTCGGCTGTATGTTCTGAGCTTGAGGAGGAGGTGTTAGAGGCTCAGGGGGACGCCCCTGCAGGACCTCCAGGGAGACTGTTTGTCCCAAATCAGTTGAGACAAAAGGTTATTGAGGCACATCATAATTCTGCTTTAGCAGGACATCCAGGGAGTAAGGCTACTTTAGATCTCCTTTCTCGCCGGTTTTGGTGGCCTAACGTTAATAAAGATGTTTTAACTTTTGTCGCGTCCTGTGGGGTTTGTGCTCGCTCTAAGACCCCTCATACCCGTCCGTCTGGGACCCTCTTACCCTTGAAACTTCCGGAGCGTCCATGGACTCATTTGTCTATGGACTTCATCACGGACCTTCCTCAGTCGTCAGGGAAGACTGTCATACTGGTGATTGTTGACAGGTTCAGTAAGATGGCACATTTCATTGCTCTTCCTGCCCTCCCTAATGCTAAAACTCTGGCGCAGGTGTTCATTGGGGAGATTGTGAGACTTCATGGGTTGCCTTCTGATGTGGTGTCAGATAGGGGGTCTCAGTTTGTGTCCAAGTTTTGGAGGGCATTTTGTTTACGTCGGGGGATGCAATTGTCATTTTCCTCGGCTTTTCATCCGCAGACCAATGGTCAGACAGAGCGTCTGAATCAAAGCCTAGAGACTTATCTTCGGTGTTTTGTCTCAGAGAACCAGGAGGACTGGTCTTCTTTCTTGCCTCTGGCAGAGTTTGCTCTTAACAACAGGCGGAGCGAGTCCACTGGTAAGTCCCCGTTTTTTGGGGCATATGGTTTTCACCCCCAGTTTTGTACATTCAATGGGGGGGGCCCTTCTGGGGTTCCTGAGGAGGAGCGTTTCTCGTCGTCACTTGCTTCAGTGTGGAGAGGTGTATTGAATAATCTGAGTGCTATGGGGAACCGTTATAAACGTATGGCTGATAGGAGGAGAGTTTCTGGTCCAGATCTTAATGTGAACGATCTGGTATGGTTGTCTACCAGGAATATAAAACTTAAAGTTCCCTCCTGGAAGCTGGGCCCAGATTCATCGGGCCGTACAGGATCAGTTCCATAATTAATCCTGTGGCATTTCGTCTGGACCTCCCTCCTACGTTTAAAATTCATAATGTGTTCCACAAGTCATTACTTAAGAGGTACGTGGCACCAGTCATACCATCACCTCTACCTCCTCCTCCAGTGGTGGTCAATGGTAACTTGGAGTTTCAAGTGTCAAAGATCATTGACTCACGTCTGAATCGCCGGTCCCTTCAGTACTTGGTGCATTGGAAGGGGTATGGTCCAGAGGAGAGGACGTGGGTTCCTGCGTCTGACATTAACGCAGATCGTTTGGTGCGGACCTTCCACAGAACTCACCCGGGCAAACCTGGCCCTGAGGGTCCGGAGGCCCCTCGTAGAAGGGGGGGTACTGTCATGTGTGCATCGCCACGAAGATCGTCGCGGTTGCACATTCTGACTTCTCACAGCTGAGTTGCTGTTTCTTTGTGTTTGGCAGTTAGGGAGTTAATTCTGTCTGTGCTCAGTTCTGGGACTGGGTGCAGTTTCTCCCGGCTGCAATTAATTATTTGTTGATTGGTTTCCTTTAAATCTCTGGTTGTCTGTGTTGGGAGTTGCCAGTGAAATTCTTCATGCAGACCACAGATAGGATTGTATCTGTATAGACTTAAGTTAAAGAGCTCCTTAGTTGTTTTAAGCTCACCTTGCTTAGAGTTTAATATCCCAGATCATTTATGTTCCTTCTGTGTTTGAGTGTGTATGCAAGTCTGTGTTTTCTCCAGTCTGTCTTATATGTCTAATCTGTGTATTTAGCAGAGATCAGCCCATATCCCTTTGGTGGTAATCAGTATCCTTCTTAGGACTGATTACAGGGTTCAGGGACTGATAGGAGACAGGGTTAGGCTGGAGACTTGGACCTCTGAACCATTATCAGTACCTCCAAGGTGAGGGATTAGTTAGGACCCCAGTTTAGGGTCAGGTTAGACCCCCGGTTCTCCTCTTTCCTGTGACAGTGTATCAAGTCCTCAAGATTAACCCTGAGTTCAACGGATATCGTGTCAGGTAAATCTATTCTATATTTACATGCTGATGTTGCTAATCTATATGTTGTATAGAGTGTTGTTCTTTTAAGAATAGTTTACTGACATCGTACACATATCATAAGACCGCGTGACAACAGGAACTTCAGTTTTTGGGTTTCTTGGTGTCAGCCTCCGGTTTCCGTATGGACCCTGAAAAGGTGAGAGCAGTGCTTGAATGGATCAGCCAGGGGATCTTAAGGCTCTGCAGCGTTTTTTGGGGTTTGCTAATTACTACCGGAAATTGATTTGTAATTTCTCGTCTGTCGTCAAACCTCTCACTGACATGACGAGAAAAGGGACGGATTTTTCTAAGTGGTCGGACAAAGCTTGCCAAGCCTTTTCCTCTTTAAAAAGATGTTTTGCTTCGGCACCCGTTCTCATCCAACCAGATGTATCTCAGCCGTTCATTGTGGAGGTGGACGCGTCTGACGTAGGAGTGGGTGCTATATTGTCCCAGGGTCCGTCCCCTGGTAAATGGCATCCGTGCGCTTTCTTTTCTAAGAAATTGTCGTCCGCCGAAAGGAATTATGATATCGGCAATAGGGAACTTTTGGCCATTAAATTGGCTTTTGAAGAATGGCGTCACTTTTTGGAGGGGGCAGTCCACCCAGTCACCGTTATTACTGATTACAAGAACCTGCTGTATTTAGAATCCGCTAAGCGTCTGAATTCCAGACAAGCTCGATGGTCGTTGTTTTTTACCAGGTTTAATTTTGTCGTCACTTATTGTCCGGGGTCTAAGAATGTAAAGGCTGATGCCTTGTCTCGCAGTTTCCCAGGGGCCGGGAAAACGGACGACCCGATTCCTATTCTTCAGGAAGGGGTGGTAGTGTCGGCTGTATGTTCTGAGCTTGAGGAGGAGGTGTTAGAGGCTCAGGGGGACGCCCCTGCAGTACCTCCAGGGAGACTGTTTGTCCCGAATCAGTTGAGACAAAAGGTTATTGAGGCACATCATAATTCTGCTTTAGCAGGACATCCAGGGAGTAAGGCTACTTTAGATCTCCTTTCCCGCCGATTTTGGTGGCCTAACGCTAATAAAGATGTTATAACTTTTGTCGCGTCCTGTGGGGTTTGTGCTCGCTCTAAAACTCCTCATACCCGTCCGTCTGGGACCCTTTTACCCTTGAAACTTCCGGAGCGTCCATGGACTCATTTATCTATGGACTTCATTACGGACCTTCCTCCGTCGTCTGGGAATACTGTCATACTGGTGGTTGTTGACAGGTTCAGTAAGATGGCACATTTCGTTGCTCTTCCTGCACTCCCTAATGCTAAAACTCTGGCGCAGGTGTTCATTAGGGAGATCGTGAGACTTCATGGGTTGCCTTCTGATGTGGTGTCAGATAGGTGGTCTCAGTTTGTGTCCAAATTTTGGAGGGCATTTTGTTTACGTCGGGGGATGCAATTGTCGTTTTCCTCGGCTTTTCATCCACAGACCAATGGTCAGACAGAGCGTCTGAATCAGAGTTTAGAGACATATCTCCGGTGTTTTGTATCGGAGAACCAGGAGGACTGGTCTTCTTTCTTGCCTCTGGCAGAGTTCGCTCTTAACAACAGGCGGAGCGAGTCCACTGGTAAGTCCCCGTTTTTTGGGGCATATGGTTTTCATCCCCAGTTTTGTACTTTCAATGGGGGGGTCCTTCTGGGGTTCCTGAGGAGGAGCGTTTCTCGTCGTCACTTGCTTCTGTGTGGCGAGGTGTATTTAATAATTTGAGTACGATGGGGAACCGTTACAAACGTATGGCTGATAGGAGGAGAGTTTCTGGTCCAGATCTGAATGTGAACGATCTGGTATGGTTGTCTACCAGGAATATAAAACTTAAAGTGCCCTCCTGGAAACTGGGTCCCAGATTCATCGGGCCGTACAGGATCAGTTCCATAATTAATCCTGTGGCATTTCGTCTGGAACTTCCTTCTATGTTTAAAATTCATAATGTGTTCCACAAGTCATTACTTAAAAGGTATGTGGCACCAGTCATACCGTCACCTCTACCTCCTCCTCCTCTGTTGGTCAATGGTAATTTGGAATTTCAAGTATCAAAGATCATTGACTCACGTCTGAATCGCCGGTCCCTTCAGTACTTGGTGCATTGGAAGGGGTATGGTCCGGAGGAGAGGACGTGGGTCCCTGCGTCTGATGTTAACGCAGATCGTTTGGTTCGGACCTTCCACAGAACTCACCCGGGCAGGCCTGGCCCTGAGGGTCCGGAGGCCCCTCGTAGAAGGGGGGGTACTGTCATGTGTGCATTGCCACGAAGATCGTCGCGGTTGCACATTTTGACTTCTCACAGCTGAGTTGCTGTTTCTTTGTGTTTGGCAGCTTGGGAGTTAATTCTGTCTGTGCTCGGTGCTGGGACTGGGTGCAGTTTCTCCCGGCTGCAATTGATTATTTGTTGATTGGTTTCCTTTAAATTCCTGGTTGTCTGCTTTGGGAGTTGCCAGTGAAATCCTTCATGCAGACCACAGATAGGAATGAGAAAAAAAGGAAGTAGTCGACAGCACTCTTCGCAGTGGGGCGCACGTACCAGATCCAAGGAACCAACTCGGAGATACAATGTAAGGAAAAAGATGAACAGCGCTCCATCCAGGTGAGTTCAGTAGAAAAAACTTTATTCAAGCCATCAAATACAACGTACAATGTATTTGATGGCTTAAATAAAGTTTTTTCTACTGAACTCACCTGGATGGAGCGCTGTTCATCTTTTTCCTTACACAGATAGGAATGAATCTGTATAGACTTAAGTTGAGAGCTCCTTAGCTGTTTTAAGCTCAACTTGCTTAGAGTTTATTTCCCAGACCATTTATGTTCCTTCGGTGTTTGAGTGTGTATGCAAGTGAGTGCTATCCTGTCTGTCTTATATGTCTAATCTGTGTATTTAGCTGAGATCAGCCCATATCCCTTTGGTGGTAATCAGGATCCTTCTTAGGACTGATTACAGGGTTCAGGGTCTGACAGGAGACAGGGTTAGGCTGGAGACTTGGACCTCTGAACCATTATCAGTACCTCCAAGGTAAGGAATTAGTTAGGACCCCAGTGTAGGGTCAGGTTAGACCCCGGTCCTCCTCTTTCCTGTTACAGCTCATCAAGTCCTCAAGATTAACCCTGAGTTCAACTATATCGTTCCTGCACATCTAGTCCTCAAGATTAACCCTAAAGTTCTGCAGAGATTGTGTCAGGTAAATCTATTTTATACTTACATTCTGTTGTTGCTAAACTATATGTTGTATAGAGTGTGGTTCCTGTATAAATAGTTTACTGACATTGTATTCATATCATTAGACAGCGTGACAGTTCCTGACTTTTTGACTGATTTTTCGGATGTATTTAGTGAAAGTAAATCTGCATCCTTGCCCCCTCACAGGAGCTACGATTGCGCTATTGAATTAGTGCCTGGTGGTGAATTTCCTTAAGGTCGCCTTTTTAACTTGTCTGTACCTGAACACGATGCTATGCGATCTTATATCAAGGAGTCATTGGAGAAGGGTCATATCAGACCATCCTCTTCACACTTGGGTGCCGTTTTTTTCTTTGTGGCCAAAAAGGATGGTTCATTGAGGCCGTGTATTGATTATCGTCTCTTGAATAAGATCACTGTGAAGTATCAATATCTGTTACCCTTGATTTCTGACCTGTTTTCCAGGGTGAAAAGTGCTAGTTGGTTTACCAAGCTTGACCTCAGGGGGGCGTATAACCTTATTCGCATTAAGCACGGGGATGAATGGAAGACGGCGTTTAATACCCCAGAGGGGCATTTTGAGTAGCTAGTGATGCCCTTTGGGCTCACTAATGCTCCTTCCATCTTCCAATCCTTCATGAATGATATTTTCAGGGATTTTATGGATAAATTTCTGATTGTTTATTTGGATGATATCTTGATTTTTTCCAATGACTGGGACTCTCATGTGAAACATGTTCGGACTGTGTTCCAGATTTTGAGAGAGAATGCACTGTATGTGAAGGGATCAAAGTGTCTTTTTGGCGTACAGAAGGTCTCATTTCTGGGATTCATTTTGTCTCCGTCTGTTATTAAAATGGACCCGGTCAAGGTTCAGGCCATCTGTGATTGGGTCCAACCTACTTCATTAAAGGCTCTTCAGAGATTTTTGGGTTTTGCCAATTTTTATCTTAAATTTATTGGTAATTTCTCTGGTATTGTTAAACCATTGACTGATTTGACCAAAAAGGGTTCTGATGTGGTGAATTGGCCTCCTGAGGCAGTCTCTGCGTTTCAGGAACTTAAGCAGAGATTCACTTCTGCTCCTGTTGTATGGCAGCCTGATGTTTCTCTACCATTTCAGGTGGAGGTTGATGCCTCTGAAATTGGGGCAGGTGCCGTTTTGTCCCAAAGAGACCCAGAGAGCTCTAAGAGTAACCCTTGTGCCTTTTTCTCTCTAAAATTTTCTCCAACTGAACGTAATTATGACGTGGGTAATCGGGAGTTATTGGCCATGAAGTGGGCCTTTGAAGAGTGGAGACATTGGCTGGAAGGAGCCAAACATCAGGTGGCGGTCCTCACGGACCATAAGAATCTGGTTTATCTCGAATCAGCCAAGCGACTTAATCCTAGACAGGCCAGGTGGGCCTTGTTTTTCACACGTTTTAATTTTGTGGTTTCTTTTCTTCCTGGCACTAAGAATGTTAAGGCGGATGCCCTCTCGAGGAGTTTCTTTGCGGACTCTCCTGAGTTATCTGATCCTACTGTTATTTTGAAAGAGGGTGTAGTTCTTTCCGCCATCTCGCCCAATTTGAGACTGGCCTTGGAAGGGTGTCAGGAGGATAAACCTGAGCGCTGCCCCATTGGGAAATTGTTTGTCCCAGACCAGTGAAAGAAGAGTGTGATGTCTGAGATTCATTGTTCCGCGTTGGCTGGTCATCCCGGGATTTTTGGTACCAGATACTTGGTGAGTCGGTCCTTTTGATGGCCTACTTTATCTAGTGACGTGTCATGTGTGCATTGCCACGAAGATCGTCGCGGTTGCACATTTTGACTTCTCACAGCTGAGCTGCTGTTTCTTTGTGTTTGGCAGCTAGGGAGTTAATTCTGTCTGTGCTCGGTGCTGGGACTGGGTGCAGTTTCTCCCGGCTGCAATTGATTATTTGTTGATTGGTTTCCTTTAAATTCCTGGTTGTCTGCTTGGGGAGTTGCCAGTGAAACCTTCATGCAGACCACAGATAGGAATGAATCTGTATAGACTTTAGTTGTGAGCTCCTTAGTTGTTCTAAGCTCAACTTGGTTAGAGTTTATTTCCCAGACCATTTATGTTCCTTTGATGTTTGAGTGTGTATGCAAGCGAGTGTTATCCTGTCTGTCTTATATGTCTAATCTGTGTATTTAGCTGAGATCAGCCCATATCCCTTTGGTGGTAGTCAGGATCCTTCTTAGGACTGATTACAGGGTTCAGGGTCTGATAGGAGACAGGGTTAGGTTGGAGACTTGGACCTCTGAACCATTATCAGTACCTCCAAGGTGAGGGATTAGTTAGGACCCCAGTTTAGGGTCAGGTTAGATCCCGGTCCACCTCTTTCCTGTTTCAGCTCATCAAGTCCTCAAGATTAACCCTGAGTTCAGCAGATATCGTGTCAGGTAAATCTATTCTATACTTACATGCTGATGTTGCTATACTAGTTGTTGTATAGAGTGTTGTTCCTGTATTAATAGTTTACTGACATTGTATACATATCATTAGACAGCGTGACATGACGTCAGGGAATTTGTGCAGTCCTGTGGGACTTGCTCTCGCTCCAAGCCTTGCTCTCGCTCTAGTGGTTTGTTGATGCCATTACCTGTGCCCAAGAGGCCATGGACCCATATCTCTATGGATTTTATTTCCGACCTCCCTGTTTCTCAGAGAATGACCGTTATCTGGGAATCTGTGATAGGTTTTCCAAGATGATACATCTTGTGCCATTACCTAAGTTACCTTCCTCCTCCGAATTGGTACCTTTTGTGAATGTGTTAGAAATGAATTCTGAGCAGAAGCTCCCTCTGGTGGTTACAAACAGTACTGAACTATTCAATGAAGATTGTGAAGATTGGCAATCAGGAGTTACAGACTGGTCTTATATAAGGGAGGTTCCCTCCCATCAGGGTTGCCGGTGATCAGTTGTTCTTGTCTCAACTTTGGTTCCTGGTTCACTTGGAAGCTTGCTGTGTCTTGCCTGCATCTTCTGCTAACAGATAAGATATTTTCTGCTTTTATTTTTTGTGCTTGCTTTTTGCATTTTGTCCTGCACTTCTGTGGAGGTCAGCCAGGTCCCCTCCGGGGGCTTGTGCTCCTCTCAGTTTATCTGAGTCACTGTTATTTGTTCATTTGCCTTTTCCAGTTTTTTCAGTGGCTGCTGCTTAGTTTTGTTACACCAGAGAACTAATTTAGGTGGTAGAGGTCGTGTGATCTCAGGTGTTTTTGCAATTAGTGTGTTGGTATTTTTTTAGGGTTTTTTGGATTGCAGTAAGTGTCCTTCCTATCCTTTTCTTTCTAGGAAAATTGGGCCCCAACGTTTGCTCATACTATTTTCTGTCTGTGTCTGTATTTCCTCTTGTCTAACCGCCATTACATGTTTGGAGGCTTCCTATGTTCTTTGGGGATCTGCTCCGGGGCAGATAGTTTTCCTCTTTCTATCTTTAGGTGTAGTTAGCTTCTCAGGCTGTGACGAGGCGTCTAGGACCAACGTAGGTACGCTCCACGGCTGCCTTTAGTTGTGGTGGTTAGTCAGGGTACTGCAATCCAGTAGATTCCAACCTCTCTGGTGTATTGCCTTTTTTGCCTGCTCTCCTCAGCTACCAAATCATAACAGGTACCTTTGTTCCTTCAGCACGTGGTTCTGTTACATGGCATTCCGGAGAACATTGTGTCTAGGAGTCCAGTTTGTTTCCAGATTTTGGAGGACATTTTGTTCTAAACTTGGTGTTCAATTATCTTTCTCCTCTGCTTTTCATCCTCAGACCAATGGACAAACCGAGAGAACAAACCAGACCTTGGAGACTTATTTGAGATGTTTTGTGTCTGCTGATCAAGATGACTGGGTCTCTTTTTTTGCCTTTGGCTGAGTTTGCTCTTAATAATAATGCTAGCTCTGCCACCTTGATGTCTCCATTTTTCTGCAATTTTGGGTTTCACCCTCGATTTTCTTCGGGACAGGCGAGGCTTCTGTCTGTCCGGGTGTTGACTCTGTTGTGGAGCGAATGCAGCAGATTTGGGACCAGGTAGTGGAGAGGTTGTCTCTCTCTCAGGAGAAGGCCCAACGGTTTGCCAACCGGCATAGGACTGATAGTCCTCGGTTTAAAGTGGGGGACTTGGTTTGGTTGTCCTCAAGAAATATCCCTATGAGGGTTGCATCTCCAAAGTTTAAGCCCAGGTTCATTGGACCTTATAAGATCATGGAGATTCTTAATCCTGTTTCCTTCCGTTTGCTTCTTCCAGGGACATTTAAGATCCATAAATTGTTCCACAAGTCCTTATTGAAGAGGTTTGTCGAGCCAGTGGTTCCTATGGCTGCGCCTCCTGACCCTGTTTTGGTTGAGGGCAATCTGGAGTATGTGGTTGAGAAAATATTGGATTCTCGTTTTTCTAGACGGAAACTCCAGTATTTTGTTAAGTGGAGAGGTTATGGTCAGGAGGACAATTCTTAGGTGTTTGCTTCGGACATCCATGCTAGGAGACTGGTCCGTGCCTATCACCGAGCTCATCCTGATTGGCCTGGTTGCACAAGTGAGGGTTCAGTGACCCCTCCTCAAGGGGGGGTGTACTGTTATGAATGTGCTAGAGATGGTTTCTGAGCAGAGGCTCGCTCTGGTGGTTACAGACAGTATTGAACCTTTCAGCGAAGAATGGCAATCTTGGTTCACTGACTGGTCTGATATAAGGGAGGTTCCCTCCCATGATGGTTGCCGGTGATCAATTGTTCTTGTCTCAATGGTGGTTCCTTATTCATTTGGAAGTTTGCCTGCATCTCCTGCTTTCAGATAAGATATTTTTTGCTTTTCTTTTTGTGCTTGCTTTTTGCATTGTTTTCTGCACTTTTGTGAAGGTCAGCCAGGTCCCCTCCTGGGGCCTGAGCTCCTCACAGTTTATCTACAGCCACTGTTGCTTGCTCATTTGCTTTTTCCTGTTTTTTTCAGCGACTGCAGCTTGGTTTTGTTCACACTGAGATCTGATTTAGCGGGTGGCGAGATTGTGTGATCTCAGTATTTTTGTAATCAGAATTGTTGGATTTTTGTAGGGTTTTCTGGGTTGCAGAAAGTAATCTCTCCTTTCCTATCTTATTTAGTCAGCTTGTGGCCCCAGCGTTTGCTCAATCTATTTTCTGCCTATGTTTGTGTTTTCATCTTGTCTAACCGCCATTATATGTTTGGGGCTTCCTATTTTCTTTGGGGATCTGCTCCGTGGCAGATAGCTTTCATCTTTCTGCCTTTAGGTGTAGTTATCTCTCATGCTGTGACGAGGCGTCTAGGATCAACGTAGGAATGCTCCACGGCTACCTCTAGTTGTGTCGTTAGTTTAGGTATCTGCAACCCATCAGTTACCAACATCTCAGGTGTTCTGCTGCCCTGCTGTTGTTCCTGTCCTCCTCAGCTACCGAAACAGAACAGCTGACCTCCACAAAAGTGCAGAAAACAATGCAAAAAGCAAGCACAAAAAGAAAAGCAAAAAATATCTTATCTGAAAGCAGGAGATGCAGGCAAGACTCCAGCAAACTTCCAAATGAACCAGGAACCACAATTGAGACAAGAACAATTGATCACCGGCAACCATCATGGGAGGGAACCTCCCTTATATCAGACCAGTCAGTGAACCCAGATTGCCACTCCTCGCTGAAAGGTTCAGTACTGTCAGTAACCAACAGAGGGAGCCTCCGCTCAGAAACCATCTCCAGCACATTCATAACAGCCCACAGAATTGCCAGACATTCCTTCTCCATCGTGGAATAGGCCACTTCCCTCGGCAGGAGCTTCCTGCTCAGTTACAAAACGGGGTGTTCATGGCCCGTACTGTCGACCTGGCTGAGCACAGCACCGAGGCCGAAGTCGCTGGCGTCGGTCTGCATTAAGAACGGCCGTGTGAAGTCGGCTGCCTGTAGGACAGGAGAGCTAGAAAGGGCAGTCTTGAGCGCCTGGAAAGCTGTCTCGTAGGCGACTGTCCAGTCGACTATGACGGGCAGCCTTCTCTTGGTGAGGTCCGTCAGGGGCGTGGCCAGGGCACTGTAGTGTGGAACAAACCTCCTATAGTACCCAGCAGTCCCCAAAAAGGACATCACCTGCTTCTTGGTCCTGGGGGTGGGCCAGGATGCGATGGCATCCACCTTCACGGGCTCTGGCTTCAGAGCTCCCCCACCTACCCGGTGTTCCAGGTAGTGGACCTCTCTCTTACCCAGCTGGCATTTTTCCGTCTTAATGGTCAAGCCTGCTCGCTGGATCCGCCCGAGCACTTGCGCCAGGTGCTCTAGGTGATCCTCCCAGGTGGGACTGAAGATGGCAATGTCATCCAGGTATGCGGTCGCATACCCTTCCAGTCCCTCAAGCAGTGTGCTGACCCTCCACTGAAAAGTGGCAGGGGCATTCTTCATGCCGAAGGGCATCACCGTGGACTCGTACAGTCCGAATGGGGTGATAAAGGCAGAGCGTTCCCGTGCCCCAGGGGTCAGGGGAATCTGCCAATACCCCCTGCTCAAATCCATGATAGTCAGGTACTTAGCCCCGGCCAGCTGGTCGAGCAGGTCATCGATGCGCGGCATTGGGTACACATCGGTGACCGTCACAGCGTTGAGCTCCCGGTAGTCCACGCAGAACCGCGTAGTTCGGTCCTTTTTAGGGGCGAGGACTACAGGCGAAGCCCACGCGCTGTTGGACGCTTGGATCACCCCCAGCTTCAGCATCTCATCTATCTCTTGGCGCATTTGCTGCTGCACCTCAAGAGAGACCCGATATGCTGAATGCCAGATCGGGGGGTGATTTCCAGTGTCCACGTCATGGTCGGCTGTCTCAATCCTTCCGGGCAGGCTGCTGGACAGCTCCCGAAAGGGGTGTAGGGTGACTCCCAGCTGGGAACGTTGGTCCTCCGAGAGCTGGTGGCGAACCCCCACATCCTCGATGGATCCACCCGCCTTGGCTTGGGTGAGCAGATCCAGGAGGGGTTTCTGCCTCTCATTCCTCGGGAAGGTTGCACACTGGGTGGGCATAAGCCTCCCGCTCATGATGGGCCTTCATCATGTTCACGTGGAAGACCTTACTCCTTCCACGGGCGTGGTCCAGGGTGACCAGATAGGTGACGGCGTTGAGCTGCTCGTGCATGAGATATGGACCCTCCTAGGCCGCCTGAAGCTTGTTTTGAGGTACAGAGACCAGTACCCACACCTTTTGACCAACCTGGTAGGTCCGCTCACAAGCATTCTGGTTGTACCACCGCTTCTGGTCAGCCTGGGCTTGGGCTATATTGTCATGCATCAGCCGTGTCAAGGCCATCATTTGGTCCAGGAAGCGCACGACATACTCAATGACCGACACTCCAGGGTTGGCTAAAACCCCTTCCCATGCTTCCTTCACCAGATCAAGGGGCCCCTTTACACGTTGCCCGTACAGGAGCCCGAAGGGAGAGAACCCCGTTGAGGCTTGTGGGACCTCCCGGTAGGCAAACAGTAGGTGTGGGAGATACCGCTCCCAGTCTCTCCCGTAGGAGTCGACCAACATCTTCAGCATCTGCTTTAAGGTGCCATTGAACCGCTCACACAGGCCATTGGTCTGTGGGTGATACGGGCTGGCTACCAGATGTTGCACCTGTACCTGCTTACAGAGAGACTCCATCAGCTGCAACATGAACTGGGTCCCGCAGTCGGTGAGCATTTCCTGGGGAACCCCACTCTGGAGAAAACCTCCAGTAAGGCAGTGGCCACTTTGTCGGCCCGAATGGACGACAAAGCTACCGCCTCCGGATACCGGGTGGCATAGTCCACTACCGTTAGTATGAAGCATTTCCCGGAGCGGCTGGGAGTGGACAGAGGTCCAATGAGATCCACAGCCACCCTAGAGAAAGGCTCTTCGATGATGGGCAGAGTTACCAGTGGGGCTTTGGGGCGCCGCCCCGCCTTCCCCACCCTCCGACAGGTGTCACACGAATGGCAGTAGGCTATCACCTCGGTCCACATTCCAGGCCAATAGAAATGCTGAGCTAGCCTGGCCCTGGTTTTAGTGATCCCTAGGTGTCCGGCCATGGGAATCTCGTGTGCGATCCGCAACAATTCCGCCCTTAACGGATAGGGTACCACTAACTGTCGGTCCCTAGGCCACGCCTCCGGTGAACCCTGCTGGACCGTTACCCAGTACAGCCGTCCCTGGTCCTAGACCACTCACTTGTGGTCGGACTCCAGGGGAGGCTGTGCCGCCTGCTCCTTGAGAGTTTTCAGGCTAGCGTCAGCTTCCAACGCTGCCTGAAATCCCTGACTTGACGTGGCAAGAATTGATGAAACTGCCACATCCTCTGTCAGTTCCCCGGGATCTGTCTCCTGGCCGCTGTCTGACTCGGCAGCCACTTGGTCGGAGAGGGGGAAACCGTCGGACCTCCGCGAGGTTCCTTGGGCTTCGGTGTTCCCACTCCTGGTAACAGCGGCCACGACCACTGAGACCACGGGTAGCGCCTGCTACCCCTCGTCCCCTGACCAAGTCACTGGGTCAGGCAGACTTCCCTGGCCTTCTGACATCCCGAATGTGGGGAACTCCTGCCCTGGGATCTTACCTGGTGGCTCCTCTCCCGGGCGCCCCCTCCCCCCATGGCCTGTTCCTCTTTCTGCAGAGGCCCTGGACTCAGCAGGCTGGATTCCCTTAGGGGCCCTATACTGCCCATAGCAGCCCCTCCCTCCACCTCTGAGCTCTCCCTGCAGCCTCTTCACCTGTCCTCACTGTGAGCCCTGTGTGTGTAGTGTCAGTGCATGGCTTACCATCAGGTTTCACTCCCTCCTCCACTGTTGGAGGCACATTCAATACATTAACATTAGCATTCACAGTAGAGTCATGACATTCTTGGGGAGCTGAACTTGGGGTTCAGTGGCCACATACTGGGACACTAGCCGCCCCAAATCGGTCCCAAGCAACACATTGGCAGGAATATTTGGCGTTACTCCCACCTCCCGCATCCCCCTCACGGCGGCCCAGTCCAAATACACCTTGGCAGCGGGCAGCGCCGGTTCAATGCCTCCAATGCCGGAGACGGAAAGGGTTTTCCCAGGAACCAAGTCTTGAGGGGACACCACCTCAGGACGTACCAGGGTTCGTTCAGCGCCTGTGTCCCGCAGTCCCATGACCGCTGAGCGGCCGATGGTGACGGGTTGGTAATTGTCCAGGGACCTCCCACCACACCCTCCCACACACAAAACAGTGGACGGTTTCTGGGACAGGGATGGGGCCTTATGGCGCTGGGGACATGCAGCCTTGAAGTGTCCCGGCTGGTTGCAATGATGACAACGCCTGGGTTCTGTTTCTGGCCTGGAGAGGGCAGCAGGAGGGTACACCCCTTGCACTCTGGGGGCTGGATATGGGGCCGGAGCAGGATTGGGCTTACCCCCTCTCCAGGTGCTGCTGGCAGGCTTCTTCGGCTCAGGCGCCCTGTTGTTGGCATACTCGTCTGCCAGGGCGGCTTTAGCAGAAGCCCCCTTTGGTTTCCGGTCATGGAGAAACTGCTGGAAGTCCTCTGGTCAGTTCCACAAGAACTGCTCCGTGACTAACCATTCCTGGACCTCCTGGCGGGTGGTGAGCTCTAGACCCGAGGTCCAGTGCTCCGCAGCTCTCAGCAGGGCCCGCATGTGGTCGGTCCAGGTGTCCTTTGTACCCCGCTGCAGGCTTCGGAACTTCCTGCGGTACAACTCCGGGGTGAGGTCCCCCAAAACTTCCAGGGACTTACCCCTCAAACGGGGGGTCAGGTACCTTGCCCACTGATCCAGGGCCAGATGATGTTGGAGGCAGGTCCTCTCAAAGGCCAGCAGAAAGGAATCCAGGTCTCCATCCTTTTCAAGAAAGGGAAAGTCCTCCGCCCGGACCTTGGAAGCCTTGGTCTCCAGTGAGGCTGGAGCGTCCAGTGGGGGCCCGTGCTGAGCCATCTCCAGTCGGTGCCGGCGTTCCGCAGCTTCACGGCGTTCTGTATGCTCACGTTTCGCTGCTCTCTCTGCTGCCGCTAGGAGTCTGTCATGGGTGGCGTCATTACCAGCCTCGAGCTGTGCCATAGCCGCTTGGAAAAGGGCCTCCGATCTGGACAGGCTGGGACGGGCAGGGGGTGGACAGTCCACTGCGGGTCTGAGCACGGGGGTCTGGCTCCTTGGGGAGCCCTGGCTGAGCTCCCCCTCGCCTTCATCGGTATCGAACCCCTCATAGACCATAGCATTGGCCTCCCCCCTTTGCCTTACTCCTGGTGCCTTTCGCCATCTTGGGAACCTTTGGTTACTGGCACAGCTGCAACCCTGACCTTGCACACAACTTATTATATTTACTCTCTGACCGTCTAGTGCTGGGCTGACCTTAAGACCCCAGCAGTGAAAGCTACCGCTGGTAGTCTTCAGTGTCTGGGAGTAGGGGTCCCACGCATACTATTACTCTGATCCCACCGCTGCCACCAAATGTGAAGGAAACCCCCTTCCTTTCACGTCACCAATGTGACGCAACTCCACAGGCACAGCTCTCTGGCGCCCCCTTTGTCTCTCAGGTCAGTAAGGGAACTGCACCTAGAGCAAATGGCCGCCGGGGAGGGTGTCCTGTTACCCACTGGGTATTCTAAGATTTGTGATCAGAGTAAAAGCATCAGCCCAAGATTAATTTTATGGTTTAACTGCCTTAAGGGCGCACTAGATAATTACAGAAATATACAGTAAGCGATACAACGGAATTACAGTGGATTTGCAGTCAGAGTAAAATACAATAATGTACAAGGCTTAGAGGTATTAGCTAGAGGTCAATATTACCAGGTTGTAGGGGCATGTGGAGGCAGGGAGCTCTGCGATCCACAGGTGAAAGTCTTAGTTGCTGGACAGTCCCCCAAAACGTGTGCCGCTGCTCCCTTGGCAAATCTGTCCATATTGTTCCTTAGTTCTTCATCGTCTTGACTTCTGTGAGAATGGAGCCAGTCTGCCCATATCTCACAGTTCTTAAACCTGCTAGGTCCCTCCCCTCGGTGTCCGAGGGTGGGCTGATAATCTCCACCCTTAGCTCCCTGCAGAATTTATTCCCAATATCTAGCAAAGGGGTTAACTTTCTCCAGGACGATCGGATCAGGACACGAGAGGTACCAGCGGATGCAGTATGTTTTGCCTGTCGCGTGGAGATCAAACCTGGCCCTATTGGGTCTCTGTGGAGGGCCAATCTCTATATCTCAGACCCCCGAGCCATCACCGACTCGGTAGTTGCACTGTCAGATGCCAGAGGTACGCAGGATCACGCAGATATTTTTTATGAGAATGTACCTACAAAGATGTGCTCAGAATTCATAATCCTAGAACGGAGCCATCATGGCTGGGAGATACAATAGATGTCTTTTCTGTGTCTAGCTGGCAGGTATAATCTAATTGAAGCCCCCAGCTTTGAAGTACTGTTTTGGCCTGGCCTACTTAGCATACTAACAGGCCTGGCTATTCACATTGAGCAGTAAATCCTGTTTTGAGCTGAATTTACTCAGCAAACTAATAGACCTTTTCATTCACAGTGGAGACTAAACCCTATTGTATTGAATATGCCCACAGGCCATGGGCTAGGTGCAGTTAGCAGCCTGTGGCTCTGTGAACAGACAAAATGGAGACTGACGCTGGCCAATATCCAAGATGGTGGCTGTTCCTTACTCACAAACTTCATGCTGAGTCAGATGATACGTTGTGCGTCACCTTACAAGGTTCCCTCCCCGAGATATGATGCTTGTGACTTTTAGCATGTGTTAGCCCCTCTGAGAAAACAAAAGTGCTTCCATAGCTCCACACACTTCAGTGATGTCACGACCGGGAGTCTTTGCCTGGGAAACCTGATTACAGAGAGGTTCCTGTAATGCACTGTGATGTATCGCCCATCCGCCGACCGCATGGTTCTGCCTGAAATAACTTAAGCAACTGTGTTTCTTCCTTTCATCCTTTTTATTTTGTAATTGTCTTGTACATATTTTCAATTGTCTCATGTTGTAATATCTTTTTATACCTTTTGTAAACACTGCCTACATTTTCGTAGTAAAATATATAAAATTACTAGCTTCATTTCTCCTTACTCTATAACGTACTGTCACGTCCTCCGAAGGGAATTACGCTACTAAATTGGGTTGGCTTCGGAACCCTTATTAAGAAATCGAGGCTGGTGGCCGCAAGTGTGTATTGGGCTTATTGGGTAGAGCTGGCAGTGACGGAGCGGGTTTTATAAGCGTATTGCCTGGCTGCAGCTGGGAGTAGTTATAATTTCCCTCACTGTAGCTTGCCTAACAGCCAGTACACGTCCAGGCGGCTCGTCCGGCGATTACTTATCCTAGCTGCAGTTCCCTGACTGACCTGAGGGTAAGGGGGGGTGCCAGAGAGCTGCAAGTTCCAAATCGGAACTCGAAAGCGGGATATACATAAACTCCACTCTGGAGTTGTAAAAGAAAAATTAAGAAAAGAAGTGCTGATGGGCCGAATGGCAGGTCCATTTAAGTACCCACCCGTCCCAGACTTGGTGGTTTCTCCTTTGGGTATCGTGCCAAAGAAGTAACCAAATAAGTACCAAATGATTCACCACCTGTCCTCCCCCCGTGGAAGTCCGTTAATGACGGCTATTGTGAATAGGCTGGAAATGAGTTCTGAGCAGAAGCTCCCTCTGGTGGTTACAAACGGTACTGGACTGTCCAGTGAAGATTGTGAGGATTGGGAATCAGGTGTTACTGACTGGTCTTATATAAGGGAGTCGCCTTCCCATCAGGGTTGCCGGTGATCAATTGTTCTGGTCTCAATCCTTGATTCCTGTTTCCTTGGTAGCCTGCTGTGTCGTGTCTGAATCTCCTGCTAACAGATAAGACATTTTCTTCTTTTTGTTTTTGTGCTTGATTTTTGCATTTTGTCCTGCACTTCTGTGGGGGCCTTCAGGGTCCCCTCTGGGGGCTTTTGCCTCTCAGTTCAGTTCAGCCCCTGATGTTTGTACTTTTGCTTTTTCCAGTTTTTTTCAGTGGCTGCTGTTTTGTTTTTGGTTACACCAGAGAACTAATTTAGGTGGTAGAGGTCGTGTGATCTCAGGTGTTTTTGAAATTAGTAGAGTTGGTGCTTTTCAGGGTTTTTTGGGATTGCAGTAAGTGCCCTTCCTATCCTTTTCTATTTAGGTAGTTTGGGCCCCCTACGTTTGCTCATACTATTTTCTGTCTGTGTCAGTATTTCTTCTTGTCTAACCGCCATTACATGTTTGGGGGCTTTCTATGTTCTTTGGGGATCTGCTCCGGGGCAGATAGCTTTCCTCTTTCTATCTTTAGGTGTAGTTAGTTTCTCAGGCTGTGACGAGGCGTCTAGGACCAACGTAGGAACGCTCCACGGCTGCCTCTAGTTGTGGTGGTTAGTCAGGGTACTGCAATCTCATAGTTTCCAACTGCTCTGGTATATTTCCTTTTTTGCCTGCTCTCCTCAGCTACCAAATCATAACAGTATCACCGGCCCAAAACTGAAAATTATATGGTACTCACAGAAGGGAAAAATATTGTGGAAAGAAAAAAAAAAAGTTGTCAGAGTTGTCAGAGATTTTTTTTTTTTTCTGTTTGTTGCATTTTTTTTTCCCTCTGTATCTCTGGGTGCTGAGGAGGATTTTTTTTTTCTCTCTCAATGGAGTTTGCACAGTTGTCTGGCCGTGTGGATCAGCTTGCCACTGAAGTTCGGAGTGTTGCTACCTATCTTGCTAGGTTGCCTGTTGTGGAACCTAGGATTCCCATGCCAGATTTGTTTTTAGGGGATCGAGCTAAGTTTCTGAATTTCAAAAATAACTGTAAATTGTTTTTTGCCTTAAAATCTAAGTCCTCAGGGAACGCAGCGCAGCAGGTTCAAATTGTCATCTCTCTCCTGCGCGGCGACCCTCAGGATTGGGCTTTTTCCCTGACACCTGGGGATCCTGTTTTGAGTGATGTTGATGCGTTTTTTCAGGCTTTGGGGTTATTGTACGATGAGTCTAATGTCACTGATCAAGCTGAGAAAGCCTTGTTGGCATTAAATCAGGGGCTTGATGACGCTGAGTTATACTGTCAGAGATTCCGTAGGTGGGCAGTTCTGACCAAATGGAATGACGACGCTTTGGCGGCCCTTTTCCGGAAGGGTCTGTCAGATAATGTAAAGGATGTTATGGTGGGATTCCCTGTTCCCTCTGGTCTCAATGATTCTATGTCATTAGCGATTCAAATTGACAGACGTTTGCGTGAGCGGAAAGGTATGCGTGGAATAATGTTGCCTTGTGAACCTGCTTCTGAATCCATGCAGTGTGATAGAGTGGTTTCTGGGGCACAGCGTCATGAATTTCGAAAGCGCAATGGGTTATGTTTCTACTGTGGTGATGCCTCTCATGCTATTTCTGTCTGCCCTAAGCGGGGAAGATGTTTTGCTCGCTCAGTTGTCTTGGGTAGTGTTCAGACTAAGTTTTTATTAACTGTTACCCTGATATGCTCTCTGTCCTCATTTTCTGCTCAGGCTTTTGTTGATTCTGGAGCAGCTATTAACCTGATGGATTTTGATTTTGCTAAACGTGGGTTTCCCTTGATACCCCTACGGAAGTCTATTCCCCTACTGGGGATCGATTCTACCCCTTTGGCTGAGAATAAACCTCAGTTCTCTACTCAGGTGATAATGAGGGTAGAACCTGATCATCAGGAGAGTTGCAAATTTTTGGTTCTGTATAATCTGCATGACATTATCGTACTGGGTTTCCCTTGGTTACAGTCTCATAATCCTGTTTTGGATTGGAAATCTGTGTCTGTTACCAGTTGGGGCTGCCAATGTGTTAATACCAACACTCCTGTTTTTTCTGCCTCCCCCCAGGCTCAGGATGTTCCTGACTTTTTGATTGATTTTTCTGATGTGTTTAGCGAAAGTAAATCTGCATCCTTACCTCCCCATAGGAGCTATGACTGCGCTATTGAATTAGTGCCTGGTAGTAAATTCCCTAAAGGTCGCCTTTTTAACTTGTCTGTACCTGAACATGACGCTATGCGGTCTTATATCAAGGAGTCATTGGAGAAGGGTCATATCAGACCATCCTCTTCACCCTTAGGTGCCGGTTTTTTCTTTGTGGCCAAAAAGGATGGTTCATTAAGGCCGTGTATTGATTATCGTCTCTTGAACAATATTACTGTGAAATATCAATATCCGTTACCCTTGATCTCTGATCTGTTTTCCAGGGTGAAAAACGCTACTTGGTTTACCAAGCTTGACCTCAGGGGGGCATATAACCTTATTCGCATTAAGCACGGGGATGAATGGAAGACGGCATTTAATACCCCTGAAGGGCATTTTGAGTACCTTGTGATGCCCTTTGGGCTCACTAATGCTCCTTCTGTCTTCCAGTCCTTCATGAATGACATTTTCAGGGATTTTGTGGATAAATTTCTGATTGTTTATTTGGATGATATCTTGATTTTTTCCAATGACTGGGACTCTCATGTAAAACATGTTCGGACTGTGTTCCAGATTTTGAGAGAGAATGCTCTGTATGTGAAGGGATCAAAGTGTCTTTTTGGCGTTCAGAGGATCTCATTTCTGTGATTCATTTTGTCCCCATCTGTTATTGAAATGGACCCGGTCAAAGTTCAGGCTATCTGTGATTGGGTCCAACCTACTTCATTAACGGCTCTTCAAAGATTCTTGGGTTTTGCCAATTTTTATCGTAAATTTATTGGTAATTTCTCTGTTATCGTTAAACCATTAACTGATTTGACCAAGAAGGGTTCTGATGTGGTGAATTGGCCTCCTGAGGCAATCTCTGCATTTCAGGAATTTAAGCAGAGATTCACTTCTGCTCCTGTTCTACGGCAGCCTGATGTTTCTCTGCCATTTCAGGTGGAGGTTGATGCCTCTGATATTGGGGCAGGTGCCGTTTTGTCCCAAAGAGATCCAGAGACCTCTAAAAGTAACCCTTGTGCCTTTTTCTCTCGAAAATTTTCTCCCACTGAACGTAATTATGACGTGGGTAATCGGGAGTTATTAGCCATGAAGTGGGCTTTTGAAGAGTGGAGACATTGGCTGGAGGGAGCCAAACATCAGGTGGTGGTCCTTACGGACCATAAGAATCTAGTTTATCTGGAATCTGCCAAGCGACTTAATCCTAGACAGGCCAGGTGGGCCTTGTTTTTCACACGTTTTAATTTTGTGGTTTAATTTCTTCCTGGCACTAAAAATGTTAAGGCGGATGCCCTCTCGAGGAGTTTCCTGGCGGACTCTCCTGAGTTATCTGATCCTTCTGTTTTTTTGAAAGAGGGTGTAGTTCTTTCCGCCATCTCGCCAAATTTGAGACTGGCTCTGGAGGGGTGTCAGGAGGATAAGCCCGAGCGCTGCCCTGTTGGGAAATTGTTTGTCCCGGACCAGTGGAAAAAGAGTGTAATGTCTGAGATTCATTGTTCCGCGTTGGCCGGTCATCCCGGAATTTTTGGTACCAGAGACTTGGTTAGTCGGTCCTTTTGGTGGCCTACCTTGTCTCGTGATGTCAGGGAGTTTGTGCAGTCCTGCGGGACTTGCTCTCGCTCCAAGCCTTGCTCTCGCTCTAGTGGTTTGTTGATGCCATTACCTGTGCCCAAGAGACCATGGACCCATATCTCTATGGATTTCATTTCCGACCTCCCTGTTTCTCAGAGAATGACCGTCATCTGGGTGATTTGCGATAGGTTTTCCAAGATGATACATCTTGTGCCATTACCTAAGTTGCCTTCCTCCTCTGAATTGGTGCCTTTGTTCCTTCAGCACGTGGTTCGTTTACACGGCATTCCTGAGAACATTGTGTCTGACAGAGGAGTCCAGTTTGTTTCCAGATTTTGGAGGACTTTTGTTCTAAAATTGGTGTTCAATTGTCTTTCTCCTCGGCGTTTCATCCTCAGACCAATGGTCAAACTGAGAGAACAAACCAGACATTGGAGACTTATCTAAGATGCTTTGTGTCTGCTGATCAGGATGACTGGGTCTCTTTTTTGCCTTTGGCTGAGTTTGCTCTTAATAATAGGGCTAGCTCTGCCACTTTGATGTCTCCATTTTTCTGTAATTCTGGGTTTCACCCTCGATTTTCTTCAGGACAGACGGAGGCTTCTGTCTGTCCAGGTGTTGACTCTGTTGTGGAGCGTATGCAACAGATTTGGGACCAGGTAGTGGAGAGGTTGTCCCTCTCTCAGGAGAGGGCCCAGCGGTTTGCTAACCGGCATAGGACTGATGGTCCTCGGTTTAAAGTGGGGGACTTGGTCTGGTTGTCCTCAAGAAATATTCCTATGAGAGTGGCATCTCCTAAATTTAAGCCTAGGTTCATTGGACCTTATAAGATCATGGAGATTCTTAATCCTGTTTCTTCTCGTTTGCTTCTTCCTGGGACATTTAAGATCCATAACGTGTTCCACAAGTCCTTGTTGAAGAGGTTTGTTGAGCCAGTGGTTCCTACTACTGTGCCTCCTGACCCTGTTTTGGTTGAGGGCAATCTGGAGTATGTGGTTGAGAAAATATTGAATTCTCGTTTTTCTAGACGGAAACTCCAGTATTTGGTTAAATGGAGAGGTTATGGTCAGGAAGACAATTCTTGGGTGTTTTGTTATGTTACGGTAGCTGAGGAGTGCAGGTAAAAAAGGAAATACACCAGAGCAGTTGGAATCTATGAGATTGCAGTACCCTGACTAACCACCGCAACTAGAGGCAGCCGTGGAGCGTTCCTACGTTGGTCCTAGACGCCTCGTCACAGCCTGAGAAACTAACTACACCTAAAGATAGAAATAGGAAAGCTATCTGCCCCGGAGCAGAACCCCAAAGATAATAGAAAGCCCCCAAACATGTAATGGCGGTTAGACAAGAGGAAATACTGACACAGAAAGAAAATAGTATGAGCAAACGCTGGGGCCCAAACTATCTAAATAGAAAAGGATAGGAAGGGAACTTACTGCAATCTCAGAAAACCCTGAAAAAACACCAACTCTACTAATTTCAAAATCACCTGAGATCACACGACCTCTACCACCCAAATTAGTTCTCTGGTGTAACAAAAACAAAACAGCAGCCACTGAAAAAAAACTGGAAAAAGCAAAAGTACAAAACACAGTGGCTGGACTAAACTGAGAGGGCAAAAGCCCCCGGAGGGGACCCTGAAGGCCCCCACAGAAGTGCAGGACAAAATGCAAAAATATAGCAAAAACACAAAATAAGAAATTGTCTTATCTGATAGCAGGAGATGCAGACACGACACAGCAGGCTACAAGGGAAACTGGAAAGAAGGATTCAGACCAGAACAATTGATCACTGGCAACCCTGATGGGAAAATGACTCCCTTATATAAGACCAATCAGTAACACCTGATTCCCAGTCCTCACAATCCTCACTAGTACCGCTTGTAACCACCAGAGGGAGCCTCTGCTCAGAACTCATCTCAAACCCATTCACAACAGTACCCCCCCCTTGAGGAGGGGTCACCGAACCCTCATTTGAGCAACCAGGTCGGTCAAGATGAGTTCTATGATACGCACGGATAAGTCTCCTAGCATGGATGTCCGAAGCAAACACCCAAGAATTGTCTTCCTGACCATAACCTCTCCATTTAACCAAATACTGGAGTCTTCGTCTAGAAAAACGAGAATCCAATATTTTCTCAACCACATACTCCAGATTGCCCTCAACCAAAACAGGGTCAGGAGGCACAGCAGCAGGAACCACTGGCTCAACAAACCTCTTCAACAAGGACTTGTGGAACACGTTATGGATCTTAAATGTCCCTGGAAGAAGCAAACGAAAAGAAACAGGATTAATAATCTCCATGATCTTATAAGGTCCAATGAACCTAGGCTTAAATTTAGGAGATGCTACTCTCATAGTAATATTCTTTGAGGACAACCAGACCAAGTCCCCCACTTTAAACCGAGGACCATCAGTCCTATGCCGGTTAGCAAACCGCTGGGCCTTCTCCTGAGAGAGGGACAACCTCTCCACTACCTGGTCCCAAATCTGCTGCATACGCTCAACAACAGAGTCAACACCTGGACAGACAGAAGCCTCCGTCTGTCCTGAAGAAAATCGAGGGTGAAACCCAGAATTACAGAAAAACGGAGACATCAAAGTGGCAGAGCTAGCCCTATTATTAAGAGCAAACTCAGCCAAAGGCAAAAAAGAGACCCAGTCATCCTGATCAGCAGACACAAAGCATCTTAGATAAGTCTCCAATGTCTGGTTTGTTCTCTCAGTTTGATTATTGGTCTGAGGATGAAATGCCGAGGAGAAAGACAATTGAACACCCAGTTTAGAACAAAAAGTCCTCCAAAATCTGGAAACAAACTGGACTCCTCTGTCAGACACAATGTTCTCAGGAATGCCGTGTAAACGAACCACATGCTGAAGGAACAACGGCACCAATTCAGAGGAGGAAGGCAACTTAGGTAATGGCACAAGATGTATCATTTTGGAAAACCTATCACAAATTACCCAGATGGTGGTCATTCTCTGAGAAACAGGAAGATCGGAAATGAAATCCATAGAGATATGGGTCCATGGTCTCTTGGGCACAGGCAATGGCATCAACAAACCACTAGAGCGAGAGCAAGGCTTGGAGCGAGAGCAAGTCCCGCAGGACTGCACAAATTCCCTGACATCGCGAGACAAGGTAGGCCACCAAAAGGACCGACTAACCAAGTCTCTGGTACCAAAAATTCCGGGATGCCCAGCCAATGCGGAACAATGAATCTCAGACATCACACTCTTTTTCCATTGGTCTGGGACAAACAATTTTCCAACAGGGCAGCGCTCGGGCCTATCCTCCTGACACCCCTCCAGAGCAAGTCTCAAATTGGGCGAGATGGCGGAAAGAACTACACCCTCCTTCAAAATAACAGAGGGATCAGATAGCTCAGGAGAGTCCGCAAGGAAACTCCTCGAGAGGGCATCCGCCTTAACATTCTTAGTGCCAGGAAGAAAGGAAACCACAAAATTAAAACGTGTGAAAAACAAGGCCCACCTGGCCTGTCTAGGATTGAGTCGCTTGGCAGATTCCAGATAGACCAGATTCTTATGGTCCGTAAGGACCACCACCTGATGTTTGGCTCCCTCCAGCCAATGTCTCCACTCTTCAAAAGCCCACTTCATGGCCAATAACTCCCGATTACCCACGTCATAATTACGTTCAGTAGGAGAAAATTTTCGAGAGAAAAAGGCACAAGGGTTACTTTTAGAGGTCTCTGGATCTTTTTGGGACAAAACGGCACCTGCCCCAATTTCAGAGGCATCAACCTCCACCTGAAATGGCAGAGAAACATCAGGCTGCCGTAGAACAGGAGCAGAAGTGAATCTCTGCTTAAGTTCCTGAAACGCAGAGACTGCCTCAGGAGGCCAATTCACCACATCAGAACCCTTTCTGGTCAAATCAGTTAATGGTTTAACAATAACCGAGAAATTACCAATAAATTTACGATAAAAATTGGCAAAACCCAAAAATCTCTGAAGAGCCTTTAATGAAGTAGGTTGGACCCAATCACAGATGGCCTGAACCTTGACCGGGTCCATTTCAATAACAGATGGGGACAAAATGAATCCCAGAAATGAGATCTTCTGTACGCCAAAAAGACACTTTGATCCCTTCACATACAGAGCATTCTCTCTCAAAATCTGGAATACAGTTCGAACATGTTTCACATGAGAGTCCCAGTCATTAGAAAAAATCAAGATATCATCCAAATAAACAATCAGAAACTTGTCCACAAAATCCCTGAAAATGTCATTCATGAAGGACTGGAAGACGGAAGGAGCATTAGTGAGCCCAAAGGGCATCACTAGGTACTCAAAATGCCCTTCAGGGGTGTTAAATGCCGTCTTCCATTCATCCCCGTGCTTAATGCGAATAAGGTTATACGCCCCCCTGAGGTCAAGCTTGGTAAACCAAGTAGCGTTTTTCACCCTGGAAAACAGGTCAGAAATCAAGGGTAACGGGTATTGATATTTCACAGTAATATTGTTCAAGAGACGATAATCAATACACGGCCTTAATGAACCATCTTTTTTGGCCACAAAGAAAAAACCGGCACCTAAGGGTGAAGAGGATGGTCTGATATGACCCTTCTCCAATGATTCCTTGATATAAGACCGCATAGCGTCATGTTCAGGTACAGACAAGTTAAAAAGGCGACCTTTAGGGAATTTACTACCCGGCACTAATTCAATAGCGCAGTCATAGCTCCTATGGGGAGGTAAGGATGCAGATTTACTTTCGCTAAACACATCAGAAAAATCAAACAAAAAGTCAGGAACATCCTCAGCCTGGGGGGGGGCAGAAAAAACAGGAGTGTTGGTATTAACACATTGGCAGCCCCAACTGGTTACAGACACAGATTTCCAATCCAAAACAGGATTATGAGACTGTAACCAAGGGAAACCCAGCACTATAATGTCATGCAGATTATATAGAACCAAAAATTTGCAGCACTCCTGGTGATCAGGTTCAACCCTCATTATCACCTGAGTAGAAAACTGGGGTTTATTCTCAGCCAAAGGGGTAGAATCGATCCCCAGTAAAGGAATAGACTTCTGTAGGGGTATCAAGGGAAACCCACAACGTTTAGCAAAATCATAATCCATCAGGTTAATAGCTGCTCCAGAATCAACGAAAGCCTGAGCAGAAAATGAGGACAGAGAGCATATCAGAGTGACAGTTAATAAAAACTTAGTCTGAACACTACCCAAGACAACTGAGCGTGCAAAACGTCTTCCCCGCTTAGGGCAGACTGAAATAGCATGAGAGGCATCACCACAGTAGAAACATAACCCATTGCGCTTTCGAAACTCATGACGCTGTGCCCCAGACACCACTCCATCACACTGCATGGGCTCAGAAGCTGGTCACAAGGCAACACCACTCCACGCATACTTCTCCGCTCACGCAAACGTCTGTCAATTTGAATCGCTAATGACATAGAATCATTGAGACCAGAGGGGACAGGGAATCCCACCATAACATCCTTTACATTATCCGACAGACCCTTCCGGAAAAGGGCCGCCAAAGCGTCGTCATTCCACTTGGTCAGGACTGCCCACCTTCGGAATCTCTGACAGTATAACTCAGCGTCATCAAGCCCCTGATTTAATGCCAACAAGGCTTTTCAGCTTGATCAGTGACATTAGGCTCATCGTACAATAACCCCAAAGCCTGAAAAAATGCATCAACATCACTCAAAACAGGATCCCCAGGTATCAGGGAAAAAGCCCAATCCTGAGGATCGCCGCGCAGGAGAGAGATGATAATTTGAACCTGCTGCGCTGCGTTTCCTGAGGACTTAGATTTTAAGGCAAGAAACAATTTACAATTATTTTTGAAATTCTGAAACTTAGCTCGATCCCCTAAAAACAAATCTGGCATGGGAATCCTAGGTTCCACAACAGGCAACCTAGCAAGATATGCAGCAATACTCTGAACCTCAGTGGCAAGCTGATCCACACGGCCAGACAACTGTGCAAACTCCATTGGGAGAAAAGATCCTCCCCAGCACCCAGAGATACAGAGGGAAAAAAAAAAAAAAATGCAACAAACAGAAAAATATCTCTGACAACTTTTCTTCCTTCAAAATATTTTTTCCCTTCTGTGAGTACCATACAATTTTTATGGCCGGTGATACTGTTATGTTACGGTAGCTGAGGAGTGCAGGTAAAAAAGGAAATACACCAGAGCAGTTGGAATCTATGAGATTGCAGTACCCTGACTAACCACCGCAACTAGAGGCAGCCGTGGAGCGTTCCTACGTTGGTCCTAGACGCCTCGTCACAGCCTGAGAAACTAACTACACCTAAAGATAGAAATAGGAAAGCTATCTGCCCCGGAGCAGAACCCCAAAGATAATAGAAAGCCCCCAAACATGTAATGGCGGTTAGACAAGAGGAAATACTGACACAGAAAGAAAATAGTATGAGCAAACGCTGGGGCCCAAACTATCTAAATAGAAAAGGATAGGAAGGGTACTTACTGCAATCTCAGAAAACCCTGAAAAAACACCAACTCTACTAATTTCAAAATCACCTGAGATCACACGACCTCTACCACCCAAATTAGTTCTCTGGTGTAACAAAAACAAAACAGCAGCCACTGAAAAAAAACTGGAAAAAGCAAAAGTACAAAACACAGTGGCTGGACTAAACTGAGAGGGCAAAAGCCCCCGGAGGGGACCCTGAAGGCCCCCACAGAAGTGCAGGACAAAATGCAAAAATATAGCAAAAACACAAAATAAGAAATTGTCTTATCTGATAGCAGGAGATGCAGACACGACACAGCAGGCTACAAGGGAAACTGGAAAGAAGGATTCAGACCAGAACAATTGATCACCGGCAACCCTGATGGGAAAATGACTCCCTTATATAAGACCAATCAGTAACACCTGATTCCCAGTCCTCACAATCCTCACTAGTACCGCTTGTAACCACCAGAGGGAGCCTCTGCTCAGAACTCATCTCAAACCCATTCACAACAGTGTTTGCTTCGGACATCCATGCTAGGAGACTCATCCGTGCGTATCATAGAACTCATCCTGACCGACCTGGTTGCTCAAATGAGGGTTCGGTGACCCCTCCTCAAGGGGGGGGTACTGTTGTGAATAGGCTGGAAATGAGTTCTGAGCAGAAGCTCCCTCTGGTGGTTACAAACGGTACTGGACTGTCCAGTGAAGATTGTGAGGATTGGGAATCAGGTGTTACTGACTGGTGTTATATAAGGGAGTTGCCTTCCCATCAGGGTTGCCGGTGATCAATTGTTCTGGTCTCAATCCTTGATTCCTGTTTCCTTGGTAGCCTGCTGTGTCGTGTCTGAATCTCCTGCTAACAGATAAGACATTTTCTTCTTTTTGTTCTTGTGCTTGATTTTTGCATTTTATCCTGCACTTCTGTGGGGGCCTTCAGGGTCCCCTCTGGGGGCTTTTGCCTCTCAGTTCAGTTCAGCCCCTGATGTTTGTACTTTTGCTTTTTCCAGTTTTTTTCAGTGGCTGCTGTTTTGTTTTTTGTTACACCAGAGAACTAATTTAGGTGGTAGAGGTCGTGTGATCTCAGGTGTTTTTGAAATTAGTAGAGTTGGTGCTTTTCAGGGTTTTTTGGGATTGCAGTAAGTGCCCTTCCTATCCTTTTCTATTTAGTAAGTTTGGGCCCCAACGTTTGCTCATACTATTTTCTGTCTGTGTCAGTATTTCTTCTTGTCTAACCGCCATTACATGTTTGGTGGCTTTCTATGTTCTTTGGGGATCTGCTCCGGGGCAGATAGCTTTCCTCTTTCTATCTTTAGGTGTAGTTAGTTTCTCAGGCTGTGACGAGGCGTCTAGGACCAACGTAGGAACGCTCCACGGCTGCCTCTAGTTGTGGTGGTTAGTCAGGGTACTGCAATCTCATAGTTTCCAACTGCTCTGGTGTATTTCCTTTTTTGCCTGCTCTCCTCAGCTACCAAATCATAACAGACGGCATTGACCCAGATTTATGTTCTGTCCTATACGCGTCGTTCGATGAGGCAGTGCAGTGGGTGAGAAAATGCAGAAGGGGTGCTCTGATGGCAAAAACCGACGTGGAATCAGCTTTTTCGGTTATTGCCAGTACATCCGGTTAGTCAGCGTTTGCTCGGTTGCTATTGGGAAGGGGAGTACTTTGTTGACAGGTGCTTACCTATGGGCTGCTCTTTGTCTTGTTCATTGTTTGAGGCTCTTAGCACCTTTCTGGAGTGGGTGGTAAAAGACATCACAGGTCAGGGCTCATTGATCCATTACTTGGATGATTTTTGGTGTGTAGACCCCCCAATCGCATGTGTGTGATACCATTTTAAAGAGCCTGGAGTGGGTTGCAAAGGAATTCAGGGTCCCATTAGCTCCTGAGAAAATGGTCCGGCCAACATCGTGTATTTCCTTTCTGGGTATTGTGATCAATACAGTTCAATGGGGATGTCGGCTTCCAGAGGATAAGTTGACAGCATTAAAGGCAGAAATAGGTAGGGCATTGAGGCTTAAAAAACTGAGGCTACTGGAGGTTCAATCCTTGCTTGGCTGCTTTAACTTTGCATGCCGGGTCATGCCTATGGGCAGAGTTTTTTTAAGGAGATTATCAAGTGCAACAGCGGGAGTGAAATCGCCTCATCATTATGTTCGGTTATCGGCTGAAAATAAAGCGGATCTGGCAGTTTGGAGCACATTCTTGGAAAAGTATAATAGCCGATCCTTGATGATGGAAGGAGTATGTTGTAATTCGGACATTGACTTATACACAGACGCGGCAGGCAGTTTTGGAGCTTACTTTCAGGGACAATAGTGTGCGGACAAATGGCCGGATGAATGGGTTCGGTCGGGACTGGTCAGGAACATAGCGTTACTGGAGAATTTCCCTATCTTAGTAGCAGTGACATTATGGAGGGGACGGCTAGAAAACAAAAAGGTTTGCTTCAAATGTGATAACATGGGCATGGTGATGGCCATAAATAATAGCATTTTTCGGGGCAATGAGAATAGGGGAATTGTAATCACCGGGTAGAACCAAGGTTGGGGGCATTTTAGCTGGAGACATCATGGCTACTCAGATGGGGATAGAATTTTGGATCAGAAAGTCAAAAACAGACAAAGTGGGAAAATGAAAAAGGGTACTGTTAGGAAGGGTGAAAGATTCCGTCATGTGCTCTTTGTGATGTTTTGAGGTATTTATGGCTTCTAGGCCACGACAGGGTGGACCGTTTCTATGTCATGAGGATGGGTCGTTCTTGTCTTGGTATCAGTTCATCAAGATCTTTCGGAAGTGCTTGGTGAGGGCTGGCATTAAACCGGGCAATTATGCGGGCCATTCTTTCCACATTGGAGCTGCGACTGAGACGGCTGTGGGAGGTTTGAGCTCAGAAATTTTAAAAAGGATTGGCCGGTGGGAGTCACAACGGTACAGGTCTTACGTATGACCTCATGGATACGAGGGAGCCAATCCTTCTAGCAACTAGAATGTTTTCACTAACGTTTGTTTTGATACAGGACGAGTTCCACCTCTAATCTGGAATCTAGGACATTCTTACGTTCACTGGGGAGCACGGCGAGCAGACAGACGGACTGACGGGAGACAGTTGTGTTTCACAAGGGAAGTGGAGTTAATTAGATGGCTTAGGTATAGGGATTTGGCATGGAGCCGGGTGCTTCACGAGTTTCACCAGGCGGTTTACCTCCATGGAGCCCCAGATATATTAGTCTTGCATGTGGGGGGTAATGATCTGGGAGCCCGCTCGGGGAAGGGATTGACTAGCAACATCAAAAAGGATCTAAGGCAGCTAGGGGTGACGATCCCAAATATGAGAGTGGTGTGGTCTGACATTGCACCCAGAAAATTTTTGTGGGGGGCACGATCAGTTCAAAGGATTAACAAGGCTCACATTAAGGTCAACAAAGCAGTATCCAAATTTGTGGTGTGGAATGGGGGAGTGGCAGTACGCCATGCGGGGCTAGATTTTAAGGAGAAGAATTTTTGGTTGGCAGATGGGGTGCACTTGAACGCAGTGGGGACGGATTTGTGGATTCTGGGGTTGCAGGAAGGAATACAGAGGGCCACAGCATTGTTGGTTGGTGGGGTCTCGAGCACTTGAAGGGGTCAAGGTGCTCTCGGTGTGGCGTTGGTGGGTACTCGAAGTTGGTTAAAATTTTGGAATTGGGGATTCTTGCATTGCATGGCACCCCTTCATTGGATGGTTATGTGTTGGTGGTGGTCTGGTGAGACTTTGGTGATACCCGGGGATGGAATGTCGGGGTCACATTGTTATGAGATTTGGGGGTACCCAGCGACAGAAGTCGGGTGCACGTTAACGGTGTGGAGGCAACCTCTTCCCTCGGTTCATGGTGCTTCCAAGCTGGAAAAACGCGCTAGGAGTAAGGCTGGGAGGAAAGGGGCAATGCCAAGTGTCTTTAATTATTAATAAATTGGCTGCTGTGGCCGTTATTATCCAAAGCTAATGGTTGTGGCTTGTCCTTTGTTCGGGGGGGAGGGGAGGAATGGGAAGGGAGACCTCTGGGAGAGGTTGGGGGGAAGTCACGGGAAATCAACCTTTCCAGAGTCATGTGGGTGGAGCGGAGCCGTGTGTGTAATGAGTGTGTAGCAGAGCAACGCGTGCAATGTACACGTAGTGGAGCCGCACGTGCAACGTGTATGTAGCAGAGCTGTGTATTTAGCATAACAGTGTGTGTAAGGTGCACGGAGCAGAGCTGTGTTTGTAAAGTGCGCATAGCAGAGTTGTAATTGGAAATTTCAGTGTAATTTATGAAGGAAGCAAGAACTGTCAAAAATTAGGGACTCCGTTACACACTGTATGAGACATAAAGGAGTCCTCATACACATTACTACACTCATAAAAGCCAGACAAAATTAAAAGTAGGGTCATCCATAGACCCTTGAAGGCACCAACTGTAGAATCTCATTCAGATATTGTGAACAAGAGTGTACTTGTGGTATACCTATGCTCATAGAAAGTCTGCACTAAGTGCAACGCCAGAATAAAATTATAGTCAGGGTCATCCATAGACCTTGAAGACAACAACTGGAGGTCCTCATTCAAATATTGAAGGTTAAAAACATTTTTAATCTACTGTCATCTGGTGATGTGGAAAAGTCGAGGCTAGTCCAGGCTTTGTCCATTTTTATCAGAGTGAGCCTGTCAGCATTTTCTTTTGACAGCTGAAAGAGCCTGTCTGTTATGACTCCCCTGGCGGCTCTAAAAACCCGCTCAAACAAAACGCTAGTGGCAGGGCAGTACAACTCCACCAAGGCATAGAGGGACCGCTCATGCCAGGTGTCCAGCTTAGAGACCCAATAGCTGAAGGTCGCACAGGAATTAGAGTACGCTCATTTGTCGGCCAGGTATTGCTTGACCATCTTTAAAAACTTTTCCCTCCTTGTCAAAAATACCCAGTCATTAGGGCCAGGAAGGTGTCATGAAATTGGCCCAGGCCTTTGACAGTGCACCCCTGCCTCTGCTGTGTATCTCCCTGGCCTTTCCTCCTTGGTTGGGCAAGGAAGCTTCCCCCCTGCCACTAGTGTTGTCTGATGGTCATTTTTTCAACATTTTTTCCACAATGGTCTTCTGGTATAGCACCATTTTAGTAGACCTCTCCAGCTCCGGAAGGAGAGATGCAAGGTTCTCCTTAGTGCGTTGGTCTATCAGGGTGAATAACCAGTACTTTTTTTTAGCCAAAATGCGAGGTTCACAGAAAAGGAAGTGGTACGTAAACTCGGTCATATGTGCCAGGCTCCCTTCAGCCAACACTTCACTGTCTCCACCATGATGCTGACTCTACATCTTCTCTTTCCTCTCGTCATTCTCATTCCCATCTTCAGCCCATCCACATATGAGAGACGGAACGAAGCTTGTGTGGGTACTATCCTCTGTTGCGCTAGCAATCATCTCCTTGAAGAAACCTGGGACAAGGGAGGGGTCTTTTGAGGGGCAAGACTCAAAAAAACAGTCTTGGGGCAGAGAAGAGAACTGTATTTTGTATCCGGAAGACACTACCTGTTATGATAGTGTAGAAACTCACTCGGGAAAATAGGTAACGCACTAAAACTGCCAGTTCCTGTACAGACTACAGATCCTGACCCTGCAGCCCCTACTGTTCCTACTTGCCTGGAATAGCGCTAACAATAGACTAGTCGATGGCAACTAGGACCTATGCTGTCTGAAAGGCCGTTGTGTGCTTCACGTTGCTCCTAAAGAACCGGAGGGCAGTGAAGAATGTAAATTACATACAGAAGGGAAAGTGTGCTCAAATAGAATGAGATCCCAGAGTTAGAAAATATGCCGCCTACTTCCTAAAAAGAAACAGAAGATAGGTGCAGGGTAAAGAACATAATCAGTAGAGATAAACCCTAGCTGTTTTTTAACTGACTGGATTAATCTACGGTAGTATGGATGGACATCCAAATTAGACTATCACCAGCAGGAAATACCAGCAGGGGAAAAGTATATAAAACCGCACCCGAAAGGTGAAAATACCGAAGCAAAGATAACAGAAACTAAACACCCACCCTGGTTTCGCTCAGTGAACAGTGAAGCCGACTAGAAAGTACTGGCTCAAGGGTTTGAACCTGGATGCATGATAGTACCCACACTTCTACGAGGGGCCCCTGGACCCACTGAGATCCACAACTGCTGAAGCCGCTGACAGAACTCTTTCACTAGGCAATCTGCATGCAAATCTTCAGCATCATTCCATCAATTGTTCTCTGGACCAAAACTTTTCCATTTAACTCCTTCACTACATGCACCATACATTTATGGTGGAGAAGCTGGTTTTGGAAGAGTAGGGTTGAGTAGTTATGAGGAGGGCTGAAGGCCAAAGCATTCTCTGATGTTATCAGTCTTCTGCTTGAAGAATGATGCAAAGTCTTCAACTGAGATGAGAGGAGAGGTGTGTAATGAATGGAAAAGGAGGCTCAGATGGTGAAGTGCACATTCGTTTATTGAAATTTTCGTGGGACTACGGCCCGGGGGGTCTCTGAAGGGGGCGTGACTAAGCAAGCACCGGACTCCAGTAGTAAGAACTCTCGAACAGGGTCAGAATGGAAAGTTCGGGAGATGTAAAGTGCTACTGTCAGGACTCTGAACATTTTTGATCACCTTTTGTGCATTACTGCCCTTTTCCAAGATGGCGTCTTTGGTCTCATGTGCACTGTGTCTTCCTGCTATATAACTCCACCCCAGCCTTTAGTCTGTGCTAGAGTATTCTGCCTTGCATCCAGCTTCTGACCTCTGGTGGCTCCCTGGCTTTGTACCTGCTCCTGTGAACCTGTTTTATGATCCTGCTACTCTGCTCTGAGTTCCTGCTGCATACACCGGTTTCCAGTAATCCTCCTTCATCTGGCTGCTTGTGTTACTCCCCTCTGCATTTGCTGGACATGTAAGCTGTTGCAGCCCTGCGCTGCTTAAAACTGAGACTATCACCCAGGCCTCCCTGGTTGAGCTAAAGATATTATTTGAACTGCCTACCTGTGCTTGGACTAAACTAAGACTTATTCATGTCAAGTATCCTCAAGTTTAACTGTGCTTCATAGACTCTCTGCTTGATTGCATTTCTCTCTGAAGTTTCCTATAGACTGTTAAGCTGCATTTATTATCTACACCAAGTGTTGTGGACTTGAGTTTTGCTTTGCACCTGTTTGAATCACCATGTGATAATATAGACTTTTCCACTTATAAGACTGTGTCCTGTAGTTGTCTTTTTCCACGCAAGAAGTCTCCTGAGTTATCCCCTATAATTATTACAGCTACCCCCATTTAGACCCCTGGTTCGTGGAAGCTGGCTCTGCCAGACTGTCGGGCAAGCAGGTTCAGCAAGTAGCGGAGAACCAGGCGGGCGAGAATCTGCTGAAGTGGGTAGCGGACTGCAGCATATACGGAGAGAGGCAGGTGGAGCTAGCGTTGTCATGGAGAATAAACTGTGGAGACAAACGGGTATTAGCAAGATACTAGCAGAGCATAACATGCAAGCACAGACAGCCTGAGAACTAGCAACAGGAAACACTTATTACTCTGGCACCTCCCTTAGGGCCGAGGTGCCTGAAATAGTGCAAGCTACTCACACATTGGATAAGACCCTAAATAGGAAATGATGTGCTGTCCCTTTAAGAGACCGGGAGCGCGCGCCCTTAGATTCGTACCAGGAGACCTGCGGGCCACACGCCGAGACCAGCAAGTGGCAAAAGGAGCAGGATGCGAGAGGCTCGGGACGGAGGCATCAGAGGAGAACCCAGACAGTTAACGAGGAGCAGACCGAGCACGGGAAGTACGGAGGAGTCCCTGCAGGGGATAGCGACCTGAAATAAACAGGGACCCCAACATTATAGTACCCCACACTTTACGGCCTCTCTTTTTTAAGCCTGTAAAAAATCTTTCTAAAAGGAGAGGGGCCTGGATATTCTCCCTAGGCTCCCATGACCTCTCCTCAGGACCGAAGCCTTTCCAATCCACCAGGAAAAAGGTCTTACCCCTTACCCTTTTTTTGACCAAAGTATTCTCTACCTCAAAGACATCCTCCTCGCTGACGGGATCAAGAGTGGTACCCGGGTTCTTAAAAAAAGAACTCAAGACAACTGGTTTGAGGAGGGAAATGTGGAAGACGTTAGGCACACGTAAAGAGGCAGGCAACTTCAACTTGTAAGACACTGCATTAATTTGTTTTAAGACCTCAAAAGGACCAATGAAACGAGGTCCTAATTTATAAGATGGCATCTTCAGATGGATGTACATGGAGGAGAGCCACACTTTGTCCCCTGGCCGAAAGGTCGGAGCATCCCAACGTCTCCTGTCGGCAAACCTCTTCATACATTGCAACGCCTTCCATAGGGCAGACTTGGTGTCTCCCCATACTTTGGAGAAATCCTCAACAAGAGTGTCAGCAGCTGGAAGACCCAGAGACAGGAATAGGGATTCTGGGTTGAAGTCCAAACACAATCTGGAAGGGAGACTTAGCAGAGGACTCACTTATGTGACTGTTGTAAGCGAACTCTGCCCACGGTAGTAACTTAACCCAGTCATTGTGGTGCACATTGACGAAGTGACGTAGGAACCAAGACACGATTTGACTGACCCACTCCACCTGACCGTTGGATTGAGGATGATATGCAGAAGAGAAATCCAGCTCCACGTCCATTAGTTTACACACCGCCCTCCAAAACTTCAAAGTGAATTGAACACCTCTGTCAGACATGATGTGAAGAGGAATCCCATGGAGACGGAAAATATGCTGAATGAAGTAGTCGGCAAGTTCAGGAGCAGAAGGAAGACCTGACAGAGGGGTAAAGTGAGCCATCTTCGAAAAATGGTCCACCACAACCCAAATAACGGAGCAGCCAAAGGAGATGGGGAGATCCATAATAAAGTCCATAGCAATATTCTGCCAAGGAACTGAAGGAATGGGAAGCTGCAGAAGATGTCCGGACAGAAGATGCTTCGCAGTTTTGTTTCGGGCACAGGAGGGGCAAGCTGAGACATACTTCAGGATGTGGACAGGTTGACAGAGGCTACTGTCACCATTCGGGAGGGTTCGATGTTGTATTGAGGTTCCTCTTCCTAGTCAGGAGGCAGAAAGGCCCTAGAGAGAGCGTCGGCCATGGTGTTCTTACCAGCAGGGCGAAAATGAAGAACAAAATTTAATCGGTCAAAGAACATAGACTATCTGGCTTGACATGGGTTCAACCTCTTTGCAGACTGGAGATAAGCAAGATTCTTATGGTCGGTAAAAATAACGACCTGGTGAACTGCTCCTTCGAGAAGATGACACCACTTTTGCAGGGTGGCCAATAACTCCCGATCTTATGGTAACATAGTTAGCAAGGTCAAAAAAAGACATTTGTCCATCCCGTTCAGCCTATATTCCGTCAGAATAAATCCTCAGATCTACGTCTGGCATGATCCAGGCCGGGTTTTGATTCCTGTCTCCCTCTTTCCTGGTCTGGTTATGTCAGGGGTTAACTTTTCTCTGTCTCATTTTGTTGTCAGGTTTGCTATTTCTCTCCACTGCATCCTGCAGGCAGTGTCAGTTATATTTTCTGCCTACGGCGTGAGTATCTGACTCTGGAGAAACCCTGACTCGTCCCTCTATTTCCAATGTGGCTGCTGGATTCTTCTTTGTCAGAAAGAAAGATGGTGGTCTACACCCTTGCCTCGATTTTTGGGAACTTTACAAAATTACGGTAAGAAATACCTACCCTCTCCCGCTTATCCCTGATCTTTTTAACCAATTGTCTGGAGCTAAGTGCTTTTCCAAGTTGGATCTCAGGGGAGCATATAATCTTATCCGTATTTGGGAGGGGGATGATTGGAAAATAGCGTTTCTCACCTCTGAGGGTTTGTTTGAAAATTTGGTCATGCCCTTTGGTCTCACAAAAGTGCCGGCAGTGTTTCAGAATTTCATCAATAATGTATTTTCTGACTTCATTGGGAGCTTTATGGTGGTATATTTAGATGACATTCTTGTATTTACTTCTGACAAAGAATCTCACATGGGTCATCTACGTGCAGTTCTTCAGAGGTTACAGGAGAACTCTCTGTTTACTAAACCTGAGAAGTGTTTGCTATTTCTCTCCACTGCATCCTGCAGGCAGTGTCAGATATATTTTCTGCCTATGGCGTGAGTATCTGACTCAGGAGAAACCCTGATTTGTCCTGCTGTGTTTAGCTGACTTTGCCAGTGTCTGTTCCTTCCTCTCCTCCCACCCCGTCTGTGTTTTCCTTTAGTGTTCAGATTTCCAGGTATTTGATTCAGCATTGACTCTGACCTGATTGTATCTCTTCCTTCTGTTACTTCTGCTTCGGCTTTGACCTTCTGGAGCGGCTCTGACTCTTTGTTTGGCACTTCCCCTGTACTCGGTTACTTTCTGGTATTGACCCGGCTTGTTTTACTATTCGGCTGCCAACTGGTGATAGCCTCGCTGCAGTGCTGCTGGTCTGCTCTGTGTAGTGTTGCCATCCTCACTCCACTCTGCTGCCATCTAGTGGAGTTTGCATTCCCTTGCAAAGCTGCAGTGTGACAACGCTCTTCTAAAGAACCTATCCTATCGATGGAATAATTCCTTTCGGAAGCAGAAAAAACCTTAGAGAAGAAGCCACAAGTGATCATCCGCCCGGAGGAAGACTTCTGGGTAAGAACCGCTCCTGCGCCAATGGAGGAGCATCCACCTCGAAGAACTATTTATGCGCAATTGGCCGATGTAGCATGGGCGCGGAAGAGAAGGCCTTTTTCAGAGAAGTAAACGCCTCCTCTGCCTCTGGAGACCAATCCTTGGAGTTGGTGCCTTTCCGAGTCAGAGCAGTGATGGGCGCCACCCGAAATGAGAAATGGGGAGTAAACTGACGGTAATAGTTAGCGAAGCCCAGAAACCGCTGTATCGTTTTGGGCCCGGTCAGGGAAGGCCATTTGAGGATAGGGGCTAACTTCTCAGGATCCATTCTCGGACCACTGGACAAGACAATGTAACCAAGGAAAGGCAGAGAGGGTTGCTCAAAAACACACTTCTAAAATTTGGCGTACAGCCTGTTCTCCTTGAGGCTCTGAAGAACCTGGCGGTTATTTCTCCGATATGTGGCCAAGTCTGGAGAGTAGATCAAGATGTCGTCCAGGTAGACAACAACACAAGAATACAGAAGATTCCTAAAAATATCATTCACAAACTCTTGAAAAACAGCAGGAGCGTTGCTGAGCCTGAACGACATAACCCGGTACTCATAGTGCCCATCACGGGTGTTGAATGCCGTTTTCCACTCGTCTCCCTGGCGTATGCTAATCAGGTTATAGGCCCCTCTGAGATCCAGTTTAGTGAATATTTTAGCCTCTCTGAGACGGTCAAATAACTCAGAAATAAGTGGCAAGGGGTATCGGTTCTTTACTGTGATCTGGTTTAAACCTGTATAGTCAATACAGGGCTGAATAGATCCGTCCTTCTTGACAAAAAAGAAACCCGCGCCCACCGAAGAAGATGACTTCTGGATGAATCCTCTGGCCAGGTTTTCCTTGATGTACTCAGATATGGCTTGGGTCTCCGCCTGGGATAAAGGATAGATTCGACCCCGAGGAGACGTCCCGGAGAGCAAGTCAATGGGCAGTCATATGACCTGTGGGGTGACAACGTCTCCACTTCTTTCTTATCAAAGACATCGTAAAAGGACCAGTAGTGCTAAGGTAAACCCCGCAGAGTAGATGGTGCCAAAGGACAGTGGACTGGACGGATGGAAGCAAGACATCTGTTGAAGCAGGAATCTCCCCAGCGCAGAATCTCGCCGGTCTTCCAATTAAAAACAGGCTCATGTGTTTGAAACCAGGGTAATCCTAGGAGCAAGGGGTGAGACAAACCAGGCAACACGTGAAAAGAGATTCTCTCAGAGTGTGTCAAACCTACTCGATGTTCCAGTGGAACAGGCTGGAAACGAACCGGCTCGGTAAGGGCTCTGCCATCCACGGAGCTCACTAGTGCAGGGTTCTGAAGGCGTCGGATAGGAATCCGGTAACAATCCACCAAGGCTTGTTGAATTAAATTCCCGGCGGACCCGGAATCCAGGTAGCCTGACTTGGAAAATTGACCGTACCGAATGAGAGCGACACGGTCGTCAGCAGAGAAGGAGAGGTACAAACTTCACCTAGGAAGCCTCTCCTACAGATCCTAGGCTCTGGAGTTTCCCGGAGTCACCGGACAAGATCGGATCAAATGCTCAGAACTGCTGTAGTAGAAACATCCTACTTCCGAGCGGCGCTCCTCCTGGCGCTGCTTGTCAATGCTCACTCTGTCTACCGGCATAGGCTGTGGGGAGGAAGCAGAGTTCTGAGAAACCACCGACCAATGAGAACTGGGAGCCAGGCGAAAAGGTCTCTTCTCCTGCTTAGTCTCCCTGGAACATTCTTGAAACCGAAGATCAACCCGAGTCGCCAAGGATATGAGTTCATCCAAGGACGTAAGAATGTCCCGGCCTTCCAGTTCGTCCTTGATTCTTTCAGACAGACCCTCCCAGAAGGCGGCCACCAATGCCTCATCATTCCAGGAAACCAGCCGGCGTAATGAGCCACTGTGAGATTCTCCTGGCGAAGACAGAGAAGAGAAGATGCTGTAGAAGTAGTACAACCGGGTTCGTCAAAGGTCCTGTGGAAGGCCCCGAGGAAGGACTGGAGATCATTGACTAGCGGATCCCTTCTCTCCCACAGTGGTTCAGCCAAGCAAGAGCCTCTCCTGCGAGATGAGACATAATGAAGGCTACCTTAGCCCGATCGGAAACAAACAGATGACCCAAAAGTTCATCTAAGTGCAGCGTGCACTGATTAATGAACCCCCGACACTGCGTGGAATCTCCGTCAAAGCGGGTGGGAGCCGCCAGACGAGGTCCTTTACCAAACGTGAAGCCTGTTGTCTGGAGTCCAGCAGTTGAAGCAGTCCCTGCCTGGACAGAGGCTGACGAGACCGATGATGCTGCAGAGTCCACACGAGCAGACAAGTTCCAAAGATACGTCATAATCTCCTGCTGGTCTCTCAAGTGGGTAACTTCTTGAAATAGCTCTGTGGCCGGAGGTGGTTGGGAGCCAGGGGGTTCCATGGCCAGAGCAATCTGTAGCAAATGGAAAAGGAGGCGCAGATGGTGAAGTGCATATTCGTTTATTGAAATTTTTGTGGAACCACAGCCCGTGGAGCTCCGAAGGGGGTGTGACTAAGCGAGTACCGGACTGGGGGACTGGTATTTTTAGACAGGGAAAAGGACAATACCCACACAGCTGCTAAGCCTATTAATATCAGCTATCTGATTTGCCTTAGCTTGTTATTAAAAACAAAGAAAAGAAATGTTGTGGGGTCCCCCCTATTTTTATTAACCAGCTAAAGCAAAGGCAGTGACGAGTGGTGACCTAATTAGTGTTACCGCAGTGAATCCTGCTTTGAGCAGGGGGTTGGACCAGATGACCCAGGAGGTCCCTTTCAACTCTACCATTCTATGATTCTATGCACAGGCAGTGGTTATCCCAGTAAGCTCTGTGTGAGTTGGCCTGTGAACTGCGGTAACCTATTGAGAATTCTGCTATTAGAAATGAAAGGGAAGAACAAAGACAAAAAATCTAAATAATAAAAATATTGAAGAAAGAGAAACCAATCACAAACTAAAATGTTTCTGTACGAATGCACAATGCATGGGCAACAAACAAGGAGAATTGGAACTACTAACGCAGGAAAATAAATATGATGTCATTGGAATCACTGAAACTTGGTGGGACGATACACATGATTGGAATACAAGGCTAGAAGGATACAACTTATTTGCAAGAAACAGACTTGATAAACGAGGGGGAGGTGTCGCATTGTATGTTAGAAAAGCGTATATCTGCACCGAGATTGAAGCTTCAGAGAATGGGAGTTCTGTGGAAACAGGGTAAGAATACAAGGACAGAACAATGAAAAGGACACCATTGTAGGCATTTACTACAGGCCACCTATGCAAGCTGAAGATATGGATGAACTCTTTATGCATCAAATGGCCAAGTTCTTCAAAAAATATGATATAGTGGTCATGGGAGATTTCAACTATCCAGACATTTGTTGGGAATCTCTCTCAGGCAAAACTAACAGGTCAAGGAAATTCTTATCCTCTCTTGCTGACAACTTTATCTTCCAAAAGGTAGGGGAGAAAACAAGGGGATCTGCTACCTTGGATCTAATCCTTATAAACAGGGAGGAAATGGTTGAGGAGGTAAGAGTGGCTGGGACCCTAGGAGGTAGTGACCATGCTATTTTAGAATTTTGGATAACAAGAGGAGGAAGACCTGTGAAGACTCAGACGTCAAGGTTAGATTTCAGAAAGGCAGATTTTAAGGGACTCAGAAAGAGAATTCGAGAGATCCAATGGCCTGATATCCTTAAGGACAAAAATGTCCAGGAAGGATGGGAAATCTTGAAAAATGAGATTCTCAAAGCACAATCGTTAACAATTCTGAAAAGAGGTAAGAATGGGAAGCATTTAAGGAAACCAGGATGGATGAACACAGAACTTAAACACATGCTAAAAAGGAAGAAAGAAATGTTTATCAAATGGAAAGAGGGAGGCATATCTAAAGAAGAATATAATGCTGTCTGCAGAACCTGCAGGGCACAAATCAGATTATCTAAAGCTGACAATGAATTAAGGCTTGCAAGAGATGTCAAAAGCAACAAAAAAGGATTTTGGGGATATGTCAAAAGTAAAAGAAAAGTCAAAGATGCTATAGGATTTTTACAGGATGAAAATGATGAAATGGTAAGACAGGATGTTGAGAAGGCTGAACTTTTAAACTCCTATTTTGCATCTGTTTTCTCTCAGAAAGGAAATGTAACATCAACTGATCTTCACTGTCCTATTAAAGGAATAGAAGAATCCAGGATATCTATAAACAGAAAGACAGTGAGGAAACACTTAGCTAACCTCAATGAATTCAAATCTCCAGGTCAAGATGAATTACACCCCAGAGTACTGAGGAAGATAGCAGAAGAAATTCTTGAACCACTGTCCATAATCTTTGAAAATTCTTGGAGAACAGAAGTCCCAGAAGACTGCAGAAGAGCAAATGTTGTTCCTATCTTCAAAAAGGGGAAGAAGGTGGACCCAGGGAACTACAGGCCGGTGAGTCTGACTGCTATACCAGGAAAGATCTTTGAACAAATTATTAAAGAACATGTACAGTACAGACCAAAAGTTTGGACACACCTTCTCATTCAATGATTTTTCTGTATTTTCATGCTATGTAAATTGTAGAATCACACTGAAGGCATCAAAACTATGAATTAACACATGTGGAATTATACATTACACTTTACAAAAAAGTGTGAAACAACTGAAATTATGTCTTATATTCTAGGTTCTTCAAAGTAGCCACCTTTTGCTTTGATTACTGCTTTGCACACAGAAAAGGTGAACGGATGGACTCTACATGCCTGGTTCCCACCGTGAAGCATGGAGGAGGTGTGATGATGTGGGAGTGCTTTGCTGGTGACACTGTTGGGGATTTATTCAAAATTGAAGGCATACTGAACCAGCATGGCATCTTGCAGCAGCATGCTATTCCATCCGGTTTGCGTTTAGTTGGACCATCATTTATTTTTCAACAGGACAATGACCCCAAAGACACCTACAGGCTGTGTAAGGGCTATTTGACCAAGAAGGAGAGTGATGGGGTGCTACGCCAGATGACCTGGCCTCCACAGTCACCAGACCTGAACCCAATCAAGATGGTTTGGTGTGAACTGGACCGCTCACCGCTTCAATTTTGAATAATCCCCAACAGTGTCACCAATAAAGCACCCCCCACACATCACACCACCTCCTCCATGCTTCACGGTGGGAACCAGGCATGTAGAGTCCATCCGTTCACCTTTTCTGCGTGCAAAGCAGTAATCAAAGCAAAAGGTGGCTACTTTGAAGAACCTAGAATATAAGACATATTTTCAGTTGTTTCACACTTTTTTGTAAAGTGTAATGTATAATTCCACATGTGTTAATTCATAGTTTTGATGCCTTCAGTGTGATTCTACAATTTTCATAGTCATGAAAATACAGAAAAATCTTTGAATGAGAAGGTGTGTCCAAACTTTTGGTCTGTACTGTATGTAAGTACCTGGATAAGAATGAAGTGATTAAACAGAGTCAGCATGGGTTTGTAACTAATAACTCATGTCAGACTAACTTAATTTCCTTCTATGACAGAATCACTGACTGGGTGGATCAGGGAAATGCTGTAGATATAGTATATCTTGACTTCAGCAAAGCATTTGACAAAGTTTCTCACACAATCCTTATTGAAAAATATCTAAGTATGGAATGGACAAGGCAACTGTTAGGTGGATTCATAACTGGCTTAGTGATCGGACCCAAAGAGTAGTCGTAAATGGCTGCACATCCAGTTGGAAGAATGTCTCAAGTGGGGTACCACAAGGCTCTGTTTTGGGCCCTGTATTGTTCAACATCTTTATCAATGATTTAGATGAAGGAATTGAGGGATAAACTGATCAAATTTGCTGATGACACAAAGCTAGGAGGGGTAGCTAATACTAGAGAAGAGAGAGAGAGGATTCAAAAAATATATAAGTAAACTGGAGCAGTGGGCAGCAACTAACAGAATGGTTTTTAACAGGAAAAAAGCAAAGTACTACATCTGGGCAATAAAAATGAAAAAAGCATATACAAAATGGGAGGACTAGGGCTAAGTAACAGCACATGTGAAAAAGACTTGGGTATACTAATTGATCACAGACTGAACATGAGTCAACAGTATGATGCAGCAGCAAAAAAGGCAAATGCAATTCTACGATGTATCAACAGAAGCATACAGTCTAGATCACGTGAGGTCATTATTGCCCTCTACTCTTCTTTGGTCAGATCTCATCTGGAATACTGTGTCCAGTTTTGGGCACCACATTTTAAAAAAGACATCAACAAACTGGAGCAAGTTCAGAGAAGAGCCACCAGAATGGTGACCGGTCTGCAAACCATGTCCTATGAGGAACGGTTACTGGATTTTGGAATGTTTAGCTTGCAAAAAAGAAGACTGAGAGGAGACTTAATAGCTGTCTACAAAGATCTCAAGGGCTGTCACATTGTAGAAGGATCATCTTTATTCTCATTTGCACAAGGAAAGACTAGAAGCAATGGGATGAAACTGAATGAGAGGAGACACATTAGATATTAGAAAAAAACTTTTTGAGAAGTTAGGGTGATCAATGAGTGGAACAGGCTGCCACGAGAAGTGGTGAGTTCTCCTTCAATGGAAGTCTTCAAACAGAGGCTGGACAGACATCTGTCTGGGATGATTTAGAGATTTTGAGCAGGGGTTGGACCAGATGGCCCAGGAGGTCCCTTCCAACTCTACCATTCTATGATTCTATGAAATAAAATAAATACATCACTTCAGTAATAATATCCCTAAATTAGCCCCTATTGTAATAATATCCCCCATCCTGGCCCCTGTGTGTCTCATTTCTGGTTCAAGCCATATGTTTTCTTATCCTGCCACCATGTGATGTCCCATCCTGCCCCATCTGTCCCCATCGTATCCATTCTGCCCAATGATTCTGCACCATCTGTCTCCATCCTGCCCCATCTGTCCCATGATCCTGCCCCAGACCATGTGTAGCATGATCCTGCCCCATCTGTCCCCATCGTATCCATCCTGTCCCATGATCCTGCACCATCTGTCTCCATCTTGCCCCATGATCCTGCCCCATCTATCTCCATCCTGCCCCATCTGTCCCATGATCTTGCCCCAGGCCATTTGTTCCATGATCCTGCCCATCTGTCCCATGATCCTGCCCCATCGTATCCATCCTACCCCATGATCCTGCACCATCTGTCTCCATCCTGCCCCAGGCCATCTGTCCCATGATCCTGCCCCCATCGTATCCATCCGGCTCCATGATCCTGCACCATCTGTCTCCATCCTGCCTCATCTGTCCCGGCGTTTCAAGCGTGCACTTGATGGCGAATGATAATAATGTCATATGCTGGCGACGTGCGTGCTGATGTCAGCTGCCAGCCTCCGATTGGCTGGCGGCTTTAACTATTGCCCGCAATGCAA
>JARQOD010005643.1:0-46931 GCA_033576555.1 Oophaga sylvatica
TGACTCAGCAGCGATCTCGGTAGCGATATCGCTATGTGAGACGGGCCCTTAAGCGATGTTACCCGCAGTGTCGCTGTCCCAGATCGCTGCCTGAGCTGCCTGTTTGGCAGCTCAGCAGCGATCATGTAGCGATACACCAGCGATCCTGACAAGTGCATATCGTTGTCGGGATCGCTGGTGTATCGTTATGTGACACCCAGCCTTTACTCTCCTGTCAGGCAGGAGAGGAACTCATTCATTTGGGGTTTTACTGTGAGGCTGCAGCATTAGCTGCGGTCCCTGCAGTAAACATTAACCCTTTCTGAAGGATTACACCGTGGGACCTGACTGTGCATGGGATAGGTAAGAATAATTTTGCTTTTTTATTTTATTTTTATTACAGGAAATGGTTTTTGCAGTAAAATAAAAGATGGTCAAAAACATGTGTCTTTATTTCATTAAAATGATTTTTAATTAAAGTGTGTGTGTTTTATTTTTATTTCATGCAATAGGATTAATAATTGATAGTTGTCTAATTGACAGCTCTCAATTATTAACCTGGCTTAAGGTCACCTTTCAATAGCAAGGTGGCTTTAACCCCATATTAACCCATTCGCCACCGCTACAGGGCAATGGGAATAGACGGGCAAAGTGCCAGAAAGGGCGAATCTAATTATAGATTTGTCTTTCCTGGGGTGTCTGGGGGCAGATGTTAGTAGCCGGGGGGGGGCAAAATAATGGTCCCTCTCTGGGCTATTATTATCTGCCCCCACTCACTGGCTTTGTCTGTCTGGTTGCGAAAATAGGGCGGGAGCCCACGCATTTTTTTTCAGCAATTTTACACCTCATATATATATATACATGTCATTGAATTTGTGACACATATATATATATATTTTATATTTGTAGTTCATACACTTCTACATAGTATAATAGCCGCTAATTCAATTGCCGGCTTTTGTGAAAATGCAGAACCCGACATGAAATGACACTTGGTGTACATAGGGTTAACCATGTCTTTTCATGTCCTTTGCTATCTAATTTGCACAAACAATTAAATCAGACTATGTGTGCAAAATTTCACACCTGTAGGGGTTAATTAAAGGTGTAAATTCGTAGCAAAAAAGTCAGTTTTTTTTACAACGAATTTACACCTTTAATTAACCCCTACAGGTGTGAAATTTTGCACACATAGTCTGATTTAATTGTTTGTGCAAATTAGATAGCAAAGGACATGAAAAGACATGGTTAACCCTATGTACACCAAGTGTCATTTCATGTCGGGTGACATGAAATGACACTTGGTGTACATAGGGTTAACCATGTCTTTTCATGTCCTTTGCTATCTAAGGCCGGAGTCACACTGGCGACAAAATCGGACGACTGCAATGCGATGAAATATCGCATTGCAGTCGGACCTATGTTAATCTATGGAGCAGCTCCCAGTATCAGATTTTTTGTGGTCCGTTTTAAACGTCCGTGTACAATCGCAGCATGCTGCGATTGTCACCGATTGTCGGTCGACAATCGCCAATGCAAGTCTATGGGAGCGATGAAAAATCTGATTACAAACGGACCACACTGTGTGACTTGCGATGAAATCGCATCGGTGTCCTTTAGAAAAGCCGGCAATTCATCCCGGCTATACTGTAAAATCACACTGACAGCTTTAATAAAGACTAGAAAGAATAGATATATACACATAGAACACATACATATATATATACATGTCATTGTGACATATATACATATATTTATAGTTCCTAGACTTCTACATACTGTAATAGCCGCTAATTCAATTGCCGGGTTTTGTGAAATCACAGAAGCCGACATGAAATGATACATTGTTTCCACACATTTAACCATGTAATTTCATGTATTTTTATATATGTTTGAAACATACAATTACATGAGTGTATTTGTGCAAAATTTCAGACATGTAGGGGTTAATTAAAGGTGTAATTTCGTTGAAAAAAAATGCGTGGGCTCCCGCTGTATTTTCTCCACCAGACAGACAAAGCAAAGCGAGTGGGGGCAGATAATAATAGCCAGGGAGGGTGCATTTTTTTGTGCCCCCCCTGGCTACTAACATCTGCCCCCAGACACCCCAGAAAGGGCAAATCTATAATTAGATTCGCCCTTTCTGGCACTTTGCCCGTCTATTCCCATTGCCCTGTAGCGGTGGCGAATGGGTTAATCTCACCTTACTGTCACCTTGCAATTGAAAGGTGACCTTAAGGTAGGTTAATAATTGAGAGCTGTCAATTAGACAACTATCAATTATTAATCCTATTGAAGTAAATAAAAAAAACACACACTTTAAGAATAAATAATTTTAATGAAATAAAAACACATTTTTTTTGACCATATTTTTTTTACACTAAATCCGTGCGAAGCCATTGATCTCCTAAAATAAAGAAAAAGAAATAAAACAACATTATTCTTACCTATTCCGCCGATCTGTCACGTCCCACGCTGTAATCCTTCACAAAGGGTTAACTAGCTTTGAGCCAAGCTGTGCAAGTAATCCTGCATGCTCAGCTCAAAGCTCATGAATGAATAAGTTCCTCTCCTGGCGACAGGAGAGGATGTGTTTCATGAATGAAGCTTAATTGATTGTGTCCACTTTCCCTTTAGGTCAGGTCACTACAGTTAAATTGCCAATAAATCAATTAAGCTCCATTCATGAATCTATTCCTCTACTTTCTGTGGTAGAGGAACTTATTCATTCAGGGGAATACAGGTCTGAGACAGCATTATTAGCTCTCTGCGACCTGTAACCTGTTAACCCTTTCTGATGGATTACACCGTGGGACCTGACTGTACATCGGATTGGTAAGTATAATTTTGCTTTTTTATTTTATTTTTATTACAGGAAATGGTTTTAGCAGGAAAATAAAATATGGTCAAAAACTGTGTGATTATTTAATTAAACTTATTTTTTATTAAAGTGTGTGTGTTTGATTTTTCTATCATACAATAGGATTAATAATTGATAGTTGCCTAATTGACAGCTATCAATTATTAACCTGGCTTAAAGTGACCTTTCAATTGCAAGGTCATTTTAACCCCTTATTAACCCATTCGCCACCGCTACAGGGCAATGGGAATAGACGGGCAAAGTGCCAGAAAGGGCGAATCTAATTATAGATTTGCCCTTTCTGGGGTGTCTGGGGGCAGATGTTAGTAGCCAGGGGGGGCACAAAAAAAATGTACCCTCCCTAGGCTATTATTATCTGCCCCCACTCGCTTGCTTTGTCTGTCTGGTGGAGAAAATACAGCGGGAGCCCACGCATTTTTTTTTTAACGAATTTACACCTTTAATTAACCCCTACATGTCTGAAATTTAGCACACATATACTCATGTAATTGTATGTTTCAAACATATATAAAAATACATGAAATTACATGGTTAAATGTGTGGAAACAATGTATCATTTCATGTCGGCTTCTGTGATTTCACTGAAGCCGGCAATTGAATTAGCGGCTATAACAGTATGTAGAAGTGTAAGAACTATAAATATATGTATATATATATATGTCACAATGACATATATATATATATATATATATATATATATATATCTATTCTTTCTTTTGGCATTTAAATACTATTCTTTTGGATCCATTATATGTCAGTTTTGCAAGCCTGCGAGAAAATCTCGCAAGTCGGATGAAAATCGGATGTTACAAGGTACACACACATGCGATTAAATCGCATCTTTGAAGGAAAATCGGATGCCAGAAGGATGTGTGATGTTTTTATTTTGATCCGATTGTCGACCGTCTAAAACGGACCGTTTTTTTGTGGGTTGTGTGTGACTCCAGCCTAATTTGCACAAACAATTAAATCAGACTATGTGTGCAAAATTTCACACCTGTAGGGGTTAATTAAAGGTGTAAATTCGTAGCAAAAAAAGTCCGTTTTTTTTACAACGAATTTACACCTTTAATTAACCCCTACAGGTGTGAAATTTTGCACACATAGTCTGATTTAATTGTTTGTGCAAATCAGATAGCAAACGACATGAAAAGACATGGTTAACCCTATGTACACCAAGTGTCATTTCATGTCGGGTGCTTCTGTCTTTTCACTGAAGCCGGCTTTACCCGGCAATTGAATGAGAGGATATTTTACTATGTAGAAGTGTATAAACTATACATATATGTATATATATATGTCACAATGACATGTATATATATATATATGTATTCTATGTGTGTATATTTAGTGTTTACAAGGAAAGAATGGGTTTTTTTTAGTTGCGATATTTTGTTCCATAGACTTACATTGGATTTCCGGTATCGGTATTGGGTATCGCCGATATTTTAGTGATATCGGCGATACCATTCCGATTCCGATACTTTAGGATATCGGAAAGTATCGCTCAACTCTACTTCTAACAATTCAAAAGATAAAGAATTCCTTATCATAGTGATGACTCCTGCCTTCTTTGAGGAATTCGACGACTCAAAACTAATAGAATAATTTCTTAAAGAAAATTCTGGGTGATTATTTCATTTAAACTTTGACTCTTGTAAACAAACTGTCTGCTGAAGATTTGAGAATTTCTCTCTGGATGGTAAACTTCCTGGACATTTTTGTCCTTAAGGATATCCAGCCATTGGATCCCTCCAAATTCTCTTTCTGAGTTCCTTAAAATCTGCCTTTCTGAAATCTAACCTTGACGTCTGAGTCTTCACAGGTCTTCCTCCTCTAGTTATCCAAAATTCTAAAATAGCATGGTCACTACCTCCTAGAGTCCCAGCCACTCTTACCTCCTCAACCATTTCCTCCCTGTTTATAAGGATTAGATCCAAGGTAGCAGATCCCCTTGTTTTCTCCATTACCTTTTGGAAGATAAAGTTGTCAGCAAGAGAGGATAAGAATTTCCTGGACCTGTTAGTTTTGCCTGAGAGAGATTCCCAACAAATGTCTGGATAGTTGAAATCTCCCAAGACCACTATGTCATATTTTTTGGAGAACTTGGCCATTTGATGCATAAAGAGTTCATCCATATCTTCAGCTTGCACAGGCGGCCTGTAGTAAATGCCTACAATGGTGTCCTTTCCATTGTTCTGTCCTTGTATTCTTACCCAAACAGTTTCCACAGAACTCCCAGTCTCTGAAGCGTCAATCTCTGTGCAGATATACGCTTTTCTAACATACAATGCAACACCTCCTCCTCGTTTATCAAGTCTGTTTCTTGCAAATAAGTTGTATCCTTCTAGCCTTGTATTCCAATCATGTGTATCATCCCACCAAGTCTCAGTGATTCCAATGACATCATATTTCTTCTCCTGCGTTAGTAGCTCCAGTTCTCCTTGTTTGTTGCCCATGCTTTGTGCATTCGTATAGAAACATTTTAGTTTGTGATTGGTTTCTCTTCCTTCAATATTTTTATTATGTAGATTTTTTTGTCTTTGTTCTTCCCCTTCACTTCTAATAGCAGAAATCTCAATAGTATTTGTCAGGTGTATGGCTTTTGCTGGCGTTTTGCTTCCCTTCCCACATTGTTCTAGTTTAAAGCTCTCCTGATGAGTGTAGCAAGGCGACTTCCAAATACATGTTTTCCAGTCTTCGCAAGGTGCACCCCATCTCTAGCAAGTAGTCCATCGTACAGGTAATTCACTCCGTGATCCAGAAATCCAAATCCTTGCTGACGGCACCATCGACGTAGCCAGTTGTTCACCTGCAGAATCTTATTCCACCTCCTTGTTCCATGGCCATCCACTGGAAGGATGGAGGAGAAGACCACCTGCGCTCCCAGTTCTTTCACTTTCTTACCTAAGTTTTCAAAGTCACTGCAGATGGTTTCCAGGTCGTTTCTTGTGGTGTCATTTGTCCCCACATGTATTAGCAGGAATGGGTAGTCATCTTTAGGTCTGAAGAGTCCTGATATCCTGTCAGACACATCTTTAATTTTTGCACCTGGAAGACAGCACATTTCTCTTGAGGTTATATCCGGTCTGCAGATAGCGGCCTCTGTTCCTCTCAACAGGGAATCGCCCATGACAACAACTCTCCGTTTCTTCATCACAACAGTTTTCTTTCTCCATTCAGGAGGACTCTGAGGGCGTACAAGGTTATTGTTTGTGGGCAGAGTCTTATCCTGATGTATTTCTTCATCGTTCTCCTGTGTAAGAGCCTGGTACTGGTTCCTGAGCAGTATTGGGCGCTGACTGCCTCCCGATCCTCCTGCTTCTCTGGGTCACATGCTTCCATTCCTCTGTTTCTTCAGGTGCTCTTCGAATTTCTTCTCTTTCTGTACCATGAAGAGATAATTCTGCTCTGTCTAAGAACTCTTCACCTTCCTTAATGGTCTTCAATGTAGATAACCTCTCTTCCAGATTCCGCAACTTTTCCTCCAACATGGACACAAGCTTGCATTTCTGGCATGTGAAGTTTGGCTTTACCACTGGTAAATCTGTGAACATGTAGCAAGAAATGCAGCTCACCACATGGCTCCTAGCCTCTTCCATGTTCTTATTGTTAAAGAGATATCACAGCAGTGAAAAACATGCCAGAATTCTAGCAGCCTAGCGGCGCATGGTTTACCGATGTCCTCCTTTCAGCTGCAACGGTCAAAATCTAGTGTTCTTTGAGCTTGCGGAAACTCTTCACTTATCCCAGAATGCACTGGGAATATGCAAATGATCTCCTCAGGACACCTCCCCTGAATATCCATCTTGGCCCTTCCATATATCCATCCTGGCCCCTCCACATATTCTTCCTGGCCTCGCCATATATTCATCCTGGCCCCTCCATATATCCATCTTGGTCCCTCCAATATTCATCTGGCTCCCCCATATATCCTTCCTGGTCCCTCCATATATCATCCTGGTCCTCCATATATCCATCCTGGTCCCTCCATATTATCTGATCCCTCCATATATCCATCCTGGTCCCTCCATATATCCATCCTGGTCCCTCCATATATCTATCCTGGCTCCTTCAAATATCCATCCTGGTCCCTTGTCCTGGCCCCACATAACTATCTTGGCCCTAGTATACCCATTTTGGCCCCCATATATCCATCCTGGCCCCCAATATATACATTCTGGTCTCTTGTCCTGGCCCTTCCTTATATCCATCCTGGCTCCTCCATATATCCATCTTGGTCCCTCCATATATCTATGCTGGCACCACCATATATCCATCCTGGCACCCAATACATCCATTCTGGCCCCCAATACATCCATTCTGGTCTCTTGTCCTGGCCCCTCCATATATCTATTCTAGCTCTCATATGTCCCTTGTCTTGGCCCTCATATACCCATCTTGGCCCACCATATATCCATCCTGGCCGCCGCATCTATCCATCCTGGTCCCTTGTCCCGGCCCCTCCATATATCTCTCCTGGCTCCCACATATATCCATCCTGGTCCCTTGTCCCGGCCCCTCCATATATCTCTCCTGGCTCCCACATATGTCCATCCTGGTCCCTTGTCCCGGCCCTCCATATATCTCTCCTGGCTCCCACATATATCCATCCTGGTCCCTTGTCCTGGCTCCTCCATATATTCATCCTGGCTCCCCCATATATCCATCCTCAACCCTCCAAATATCCATCCTTTCCCACCAATATATCCATCCTGGCCCCTCCATTTATCCATCTTGATCCCTCCATATATCCATTCTGAGCCCCCCATATATATCCATCTTGGTCCCTTGTCCTGGCCCCCCATTTATCTATCCTGCACCCCTTCATATATCCATCCTAGGTCCAAATATATCCATCCTGGACCCTCCATATATACATCCTGGGCCCCCTTATATATCCATCCTAGTCCCTTGTCCTGACCCCCATATATGCATCCTGCCCCTCCACCCACTATATATACATCCTGGCCCCCCATATATCCATCCTGCCCCCTCCACTCACTATATATCCATTCTGGCCCCCATATATCCATCCTGCCCCCTCCACCCACTATATATCCATCTTGGCCCCCCTAAATATCCATCCTGGCACCCCCATATATCCTTCCTGGACTCCCCATATAGCCATCCTGGCTCCACCATATATTCATCCTGGTCCCTTTTCTGGGCCCCCTTATATCCATCCTGCCCCCCTTAAATATCCATACTGGCACCCCCATATATCCTTCCTGGACTCCCCATATAGCCATCCTGGCTCCACCATATATTCATCCTGGTCCCTTTTCCGGGCCCCCATATACCCATCCTGGCCCCTCTATATATCCATCCTGGACCCTTGAGCTGGCTCCCGATATGTCATTTCTGCCCACCCCCATATCCACCTGGCCCCTGCATATATCCATCCTGGCCCCCCATATGTCCATCCTGACCCCCAAATATCTATCCTGACCCCCCATATATCATGCTACAACTCCCCCATTTATCCATCCTCGGCCCACTCATATATCCATACTATCCCCTCAATATATCCCTACTGGCCCCCATATATATCCATCCTGGTCCCTTGTCCTGGCCCCCCATATATCCATCCTGGCCCCTCCATTTATCCATCTTGGTCCCTCCATATATCCCTCCTGGGCCCCGCACATATATCCATCCTGGTCTCTTGTCTTGTCCCTTCTATTTATCCATCCTGGCCCTTCCATATATATCCATTCTGGTCCATTGTCCTGGCCACATGCACAGAGAGAGAGAGAGAAAAAAAAGATTCCTCTTACTTGCCTGCGCTCCTGGCGCTGGGCTGCGTCCTCCTCTGTAGATTTGGCGCGCTCTTGGCTGACTTGTGTGCTCCCCTCCATCACATGCGGCGCTTGACACTGACGTCATATGCCAACAATAACAGGTGCACAGTGTTCATCAGGATGTGCGTTGCGCATTTCAGGTAATTAACACAGTGTGCGCACATCCGTGCACATCCTCTGCATGCGCTTTTAAACGGCCTGTGCCCTAAAAAATGTAGATTTTTCTTTTTTCTCTCCTTCCCACCACCATGTCTCTGGTACACTGTAAGGGCCCACCGGGGATTTCCTCTATACCCCGCCAGGCCAGTCAGACCCTGATTTCACTAGAGACCCGATTATACCCTCTGCATTGTGCCTCTTGTGCTTTGAGGAGGCACTCTATTACATGGCCCCTCCTTTTGGTCCATCGACACAGCAGAACATTGTGCCTCTCCATGTGCGGAAAACGATTATCGTCTCCCTGCTGTTTGGGAATATTATTCAACACTGTTACATTTTCCAGAGTACCTTTCACCGTTAGGTCCCTGATCTGGGCAGTCACAAAATTGTCCTGGGACTCCTCCAGGTCAGGGATATTGGCTTCATGGCATGCTTCCTCATCCTCCTCGCTAGCGAGTACAGTGAAAGGAAATTCATTGGTTACATCATATGACCTTGTTACCATAGCTGACTCCTAGCGGCATACCGGACTACTAGGTGCTACAGCTTTAGCCCATAAGTCCCTGAACAAAAGAAATTGTCATCCGATAACAATCACATGCAACAAGTTCTTGACAATTCCTACTTGGTGGGACACAGAACCACAGTCTGTGTGTAAGTCAACCTGGGACATGGGATAGTTCTTGATGTCTCCATGGATATTCCACATCCCCAACCTCTTCCCAGGGGCTACAGATGCAGGAGTGTGGCAATTAATAGGTTAACCATACTCTTGAGTCCAGGAGTCTAGTCACAGTAACACCGTTCACCGTCACCTGGAATAGCCGAGTTCCCTCATCAGGGTGAGGTATGGTACTGCACGTGGGATGTGCAAAAAATGAGAAGCACCAGCCTACGGAGCAGTCCATTGGTTCTTTGACCAGCCAAGGTTTTCCACCTCCAACAGACAATGGTATCAGATATAGCTCTTGAAAACCTCTCTGACCCTTCCTGGGTCTTTGTGTGCCCCTCAGATGTGGATTGGGATCCTCTCTTTTGGATATCACAGAACGGTGACCTCAGGCTCAGTTGATTTCACATGGAATTCTCCACAACCAGGTATCTTTCCACGAGGCTCACAAGGTCAACTGCATCCTGTGAATCTCTCTAGGCAACCAAGCTTTGCATGCAGTTAGGTTGTGAGTGGATACATCGGTCCACTACCAATCTTTGCACTATCTCTGCCAGAGAGCAGCTCTCAGGCTACAGGCATTATTATACCATGAGTAACAGGTCGAACATCTGGGACCTGGGAGGCTTATGCCTTTGGTAGCGCCAGAAGTGCACCAGTTGTGTCCTGATGGCCAGAGTGATGCCAAAATGTGCCATAATCTCTGCCTTCAGCTTGCCATACTCCTTGGCATCCTGCACTGTAAAGTTGTAGTATGCTTTCTGAGGTTCCCTAGTAAGGTGCGGAGCTAGGACCTCTGCCCATTGCTCTGGAGGCAGTTTCTCCTTGTCTGACACCCTCTCAAACAGTCAGAAAAGCTTTGACATCGTTCTCTAGAGTCATTTTCTACAAGACCTACTGTACTGTTAGCCTCAGATGGATACTGTCACTTTGGCTAGCGGAAGGTGCCATCTCCCTGACCAGATAATTCCTACCAAGAGAGCCATCTGCTGCTGTTGCAACTGCTGAATCAGGAGTTTGTGAGTTTCTTGTTGGGCCTCTGGCTGCTGGAATAATTGCTCCTCCATGCTTTCAGTGTTTGTTCTGCTCTAGCTGCATTTACCTAGGACATTCAGTCTTTAACTTTAATCACCTGTGTTCCTTGGGATTTCATGCCTGCATTCAAACACCAATTGTAGAGGTTCAAGCTCTCGAGTAGCCGCTTGGATACGTGTAGTACAGGGTTTTATAACTAAACATCAAGTTGTTTATTGTCCATCATAAATCTTGCATCTCCAAAAATGAAAACCAGACTTCCTTCAGTATCAATGGATTGCATAAACAGTCATTTTCTTCAGGCAGAATGAAGCAATATAAGTGTAGCAGCCTCACCAACCTCAGTATTACCAGCAGCAGCTCACACTTGTATTAAATGCATTCACCAAACGAACACCTCTCTACTAGGCTCCAGCACACCTCTCTTTGCAGAGCAGGCTAACCAGCAGCTCTGCGGTCCTCCATTCTTAACACACTCCACACTGTTTATGTAACCCAGCTGCTGCTAATAGTCCTATAAACCATATACTAGATCACAGTATCGACTCTTCTCAGCCAGGTTCTTTTGGTTACTCAAAACCCAAAATCAGTCACATTAAAGCCTCTCAGTAACATAGTGTTACTGGTACAGTTTACGTTACTGAGACATATCTACCATCCAGGACCTTACCTCCTGCTTTCCTACACAGCATACAGCTGGCTCCACTCTCCAGACACAGCTGGGATCTGCAACTACTATTCACTTATAGTTTTTCCTGTGTGTGGCATGAATTTTCTAAATCTAGGGTGAGGTAAGATGTGGGGAATGTGGATTTGAGGTGTGGGCTCCACATCCCTATATTCACAGCGGTTTATCGTACAAATACATGTGGTGGGTTCATTTTATAAGTGAAAAAAAGCCAAAATCAATGTTCTGGGATACATATACTGTATATAGTCCTGAGGAAACAGAGCAAGAAATCAATGGGGTGGGCACCAATAGACAAATCAGCAAAAGCCGTCCCTGCACATACATCTGCCGGAGCACCACGTGGATGTGTGGAGATGAGGCACCGACAGGCCGGCCACAAAAGAGGTCATATACATGAAGCCGCTGAGACGTTACTTCTCAGGCCTCTTTCTGAGATAATGGCCACATGATGGCTGAGGCTTGAGGATCCTGTGTCCTCAGTGTCATTGTGTCTACTTGTTGCACTCAGGTTGACGCCACCTCACAAACATGGTGACAGGATTAGCACGCTCATCATTTAGGTTTTGTTCTCGGAGGTCTCTGATTAAAGGCTGAAAGAATAAGATCTTCTTGGGGCTATAAGGTCACTTCTCCCCTGTGAGGAGATTATGGAAACGAGAAACAGCAAATCTGATAATCACTGACGCCATGAATGGTTCCCATCAGACAAGACCTCACTGTTATATGATTCCTCTTTAATAACATTCACAGGAGGAATATTCACAAGGACTTTGTGGTCTCCACAATCCTGAGATAATCCTGAATACATCTGAGCATGAAGCAGCATAATGAATGCCGGCCACCAAGATTTGGAGACAGCGCAACATTTCTCTGGATCGGGCTGGTGATTCTTGTGCCTGGTGCTGTGGGGGCACGCCACCCCTTATGGTTTATATTCCAATTCTCAGTATGCTTAAGACTCTCTGTAACCAGTGATGCAATGATGGGATGTCATCCTCTCTAGTGATGTCACTGGCGGCCTGAGCATCTTGGTTCAGAATCTGGTCTGCGCTCCATCCCCCATCTACTTCCCATGCACATACACATCTGTGGTATCACCACCAATAGCACACAGAAAGTCATTAGGAAAAGACATTACATTGTCCTCTGCACTATGAACGTCTGCGCCTCGCCTCCTCGTCATTGCCTGCTTTCTGACCTCTCTCACTTGGTCTCAGTTTTCACATTAGGATCCACATTTCTTTTGTGCTGTGAGTAAAGCCCCGTCTCACACAGCAATCTCACTAGTTTTGTGACGCAGCAGCGATTCCCCAGTGATATCGCTGTGTGTGACATTCAGCGACGATCAGCCCCCTGCGGGTATCGCTGATCGTCGCTGAATGTCCTGGACATTTTTTTTATCGGTGGTCTCCGCTGCCAGCACGCATCGCTGCGTGTGACAGGCAGGAGACCAGCGATCTGCTGGTAACCAAGGTACACATCAGGTTTCCAGGCACCGCGCAGCGCCTGGAAACCCGATGTGTACCTTGGTTACCAGCTCCCTGCATCAGCGGGCCTGTATCCAACGTACACTGCGGGTAACTAGCGATGTTACCCGCAGTGTCGCTGTCCTGATTGCTGCCTGTTTGGCAGCTCAGCAGCGATCATGTAGCGACACACCAGTGATCCTGACAAGTTCATATCGTCGTCGGGATCGCTGGTGCGTCACTATGTGAGACGGGGGCCCTGAGTCTGCAGATCATTATCTTCTCAAGTAAAGAAGTGTCTGCAGAACCAAGGAAACAAAGAAACAGACTGGAGGCTTTGAACAACCGCGACAAACTTCTGCTAATGGATTTCCGTCACCACCTCCTAGGCAGAAGTGGCATTAATCTCGCCAGGTGTCAGCGGTGTGCAGATGACATGGTGCGCCTGGGGCCATATTTATACCATATCATACTATCATCTCACCGGCAGCATTTTACAGGAGCTTGACATGAAAAGCATGTGAACTCCAGAAGCTCTGACTGCATGTGAACTGAATATTGAGGTTCAGCAGAAAACAGAAGTTTTGTACATCCACAGGAGGAGCTCTTTTGTAACCTCAGACCTATGTGAAGTATCATTGTTAAATATGCCAATATCTCCAAAAAGAGAGCCCATCACCACCCCGAGGGGCTCAGTCCAGCAGATTAGTGACATCATGCAGTGCAAATAGCAAACGAGATTGTGTCATATAGACATCACGTAGAAGACACTGATACTGCTATATGAACATCACATAGGATACAATGAGACTGCTATATACATCACACAAGATACACTGAGACTCCTGTATATACATCACACTGGATACACTAAGACTGTGGTATATACCTCACATAGGATGCACTGAGACTGCTGTATTTAAATCACACAGCATCCGCTGAGACTGCAGTATAAACATGACATATGATACATTAAGACTGCAGTATATACATCACATAGGAGATACTAATACTGCTGTATATACATCACACAGGATACACTGAGACTGCTGTATATACATTACTTAGGAGATACTAATACTGCTGTATATACAGTCATGGCCAAAAGTTTTGAGAATGACACAGATATTAATTTTTACAAAGTCTACTGCTTCACTTTTTCTAATGGCAATTTGCATATACTCCAGAATGTTATAAAGAGTGATCAGCTTAACAGCAATTACTTGTAAAGTCAATATTTGGCTAGAAAATGAACTTTATCCCCAAAACACATTTCAACATCATTGCAGCCCTGCCTTAAAAGGACCAGCTAACCTCTTTTCAGTGATTGCTCCATTAACACAGGTGTGGGTGTTGATGAGGACATGGCTGGAGATCAATCTGACATGATTAAGTAAGAATGACACCACTGGACACTTTAAAAGGAGGCTGGTGCTTGGCATCATTGTTTCTCTTCTGTTAACCATGGTTATCTCTAAAGAAACACGTGCAGTCATCATTGCAATGCACAAAAATGGCCTAACAGGGAAGAGTATCGCAGCTAGAAAGATTGCACCTCAGTCAACAATCTATCGCATCATCAAGAACTTCAAGAGAGAGGTTCCATTGTTGCCAAAAAGGCTTCAGGGCGCCCAAGAAAGACCAGCAAGCGCCAGGACCGTCTCTTAAAAGTGTTTCAGCTGCGGGATCGGGCTACCAGCAGTGCAGAGCTTGCTCAGGAATGGCACCAGGCAGGTGTGAGTGCATCTGCACGCACTGTGAGGCAGAGACTCTTGGAGCAAGGCCTGGTCTCAAGGAGGGCAGCAAAGAAGCCACTTCTCTCCAGAAAAAACATCATGGACTGACTGATATTCTGCAAAAGGTACAGGCAGTGGACTGCTGAGGACTGGGGTAAAGTTATTTTCTCTGATGAATCCCCTTTTCGATTGTTTGGGACATCAGGAAAACGCCTCATTCGGAGAAGACAAGGTGAGCGCTACCACCAGTCTTGTCTCATGCCAACTGTTAAGCATCCTGAAACCATTCATGTGTGGGGTTGCTTCTCAGCCAAGGGAATCGGCTCTCTCACAGTCTTGCCTAAAAACACAGCCATGAATAAAGAATGGTACCAGAATGTCCTCCAAGAGCAACTTCTCCCAACCCTCCAAGAGCAGTTTGGCGATCAACAATGCCTTTTCCAGCATGATGGAGCACCTTGCCATAAAGCAAAGGTGATAACTAAATGGCTCAGGGAACAAAACATAGAGATTTTGGGTCCATGGCCTGGAAACTCCCCAGATCTTAATCCCATTGAGAACTTGTGGTCAATCATCAAGAGACGGGTGGACAAACAAAAACCTAAAAATTCTGACAAAATGAAAGCATTGATTGTGCAAGAATGGACTGCTATCAGTCAGGATTTGGTCCAGAAGTTGATTGAGAGCATGCCAGGGAGAATTGCAGAGGTCCTGAAGAAGAAGGGTCAACACTGCAAATATTGACTTGCTGCATTAACTCATTCTAACTGTCAATATAAGCTTTTGTTACTCATATGTTTGCAATTATTATATTTCTGTCTGTGATAAAAACATCTGTCAAACACACATAAAAACCAGAGGGCAGCAGATCATGTGAAAATATAATATTTGTGTCATTCTCAAAACTTTTGGCCATGACTGTACATCACACAGGAGACACTGATACCACTATATCACATAGGATACACTGAGACTACAGTATACACATCATATAGGAGACACTGATACTACTATATCTATCACACAGGATACTGTGTGTATATATATAACATAGGAAATACTGAGACTGCTGTATATACATCACATAGGATATACTGAGTCTGCTGTATATACATCATATAGCAGAAAGTAATACTGCTGTATATCACACAGGATACACTGAAACTGATGTATATACAGCGCATAGGAGACACTGATACTACTGCATATAATCACATGTGATACACTGACACTGCTATATATACATCACAAAGGAGACACTGGTACTGCTGTATATATATATATATCACATAGGATACACTGAGACTGATGTATATACATCACACAGTATACACTGAGACAGCTGTATATAAATCACATAGAATACGCTGAGACAAATCTATACACATTACATAGAATACACTAAGACTGCAGTATAGATATCACATATGATACAATGAGGCTGCAGTATATACATCACATAGGAGATACTGAGACTGCTGTATATACATCACATAAGAGATACTGAGAAACCAGGGGAAGAGTCCCGAGGAGAGGATTTGCATATTCCCAGTGCCTTCTAGGATAAGTGAAGAGTCTCCGTGAACTCGAAGAACACTGGATTTTGGCCGTTGCAGCTGAAAGGAGGAACATCAGTAAACCGCGCGCTTGTCGCCGTGCGAGTTTTGGCTTATATTTCACCGCTTTGATATCTCTTGAACAATAAGAACATGGAAGAGGCCAGGAGCCATGTGGTGAGCTGCATTTCTTGCTACATGTTCATAGACTTACCAGTGGAAAAGCCAAACTTCACATGCCAGAAATGCAGCTTGTGTCCCTGTTGGAGGAAAAGTTGCAGAATCTAGGAAGAGAGGTTATCTACATTGAAGACCATTAAGGAAGGTGAAGAGTTCTTAGAGCAGAATTATCTCTTAGGGTGTGTTTCCACAGTCAGGAAACACTCAGGAATTGCTGCATGTTTGATGCTGTGCGTTGGCGCAGTGTCAAACAAGCAGCGTCCAGATGTTACAGCATAGTGGAGGGGATTTCAAGAAATCCCGTCTCCACTATGCTTAAAAACACGCAGGCGGCAGACCTGCGTTAACGGACATGCGGCGCGTCTTTTCAGACCGCAGCATGTCCTATTCCTTGCGGCGACGCTGCGTCGCCGCAAGGGAAATAACACAGTCCTGTGTAGCCTGTGGTCATTCCGGATGTGTTCCATGAACACATCCGGAATGACCGTGCGTTCACTAGGGGCGGGGCTTTGGGCGGAGCAGAATTTCTGCTCCGTCCAAAGTGCTGTGGTTCCGGATCGTGGAACCACAGCCTTCATGTTACAGAAAGAGAAGAAATTCGAAGTGCACCTGAAGAAACAGAGGAATGGAAGCATGTGACCCAGAGAAGCAGGAGGATCAGGAGGCAGTCAGCACCCCTACTGCTCAGGAACCAATACCAGGCTCTTACACAGGAGAACGATGAAGAAATACATCAGGATAAGACTTTGCCCACAAACAACCTTGTACGCCCTCAGAGTCCTCCTGAATGGAGAAAGAAAACTGTTGTGAAGAAGAAACGGAGAGTTGTTGTCATGGGGATTCCTGTTGAGAGGAACAGAGGCCGCTATCTGCAGACCGGATATAACCTCAAGAGAAATGTGCTGTCTTCCAGGTGCAAAATTAAAGATGTGTCTGACAGGTATCAGGACTCTTCAGACCTACAGATGACTACCCATTCCTGCTAATACATGTGGGGACAAATGACACCGCTAGAAACGACCTGGAAACCATCTGCAGTGACTTTGAAAACTTAAAGCCCCCGTCTCACACAGTGATCTCCCAGCGATATCGCTGTGTGTGACATTCAGTGACGATCAGCCCCCCTGCTGGGTATCCTGATCGTCGCTGAATGTCATGGACATTTTTTTGATCGCTGGTCTCCCGCTGACAGGCACGCATCGCTGCGTGTGACAGGCGGGAGACCAGCGATCCGCTGGTAACCAGTCACAGCGGTTTCAGGCGCAGCTGGTGAACCGGTGTCTGTCCAGCGCGCGCTGCAGGGCTGGTCGTCCTGGGAGAACCAACCGATGTGTACGTTGGATACCAGCGCGCTGCTGCAGGGAGCTGGTAACCAAGGTACACATCGGGTTTCCAGGCACTGCGCAGCGCCTGGAAACCCGATGTGTACCTTGGTTACCAGCTCCCTGCATCAGCGGGCTGGTATCCAACATACACTGCGGGTAACTAGGCGATGTTACCGCAGTGTCGCTGTCCTGATCCTGCCTGTTTGGCAGCTCAGCAGCGATCATATAGCGACACACCAGCGATCTTGACAAGTGCATATCGTTAGACAAAAAGAATGTTTATGTCTTTTGAATGTTAGCTTGCTGACCGAGCACTCCGCCCCCACCAGGTGGTGATTTTAATTACACCAGGTCCCTACTTTACCCATAAATGCAGGCATTGCTGACAGAGGTGCATATTCACCCAGAAATTCAGATATCAGCCTAATAGAGGTATGTTCACATTAGGTTAGGGACTCACCAGTATTGAGACCACCTTGACGATGGTTGTTGGGCTTTAAAATGTTTGGCCAAATGTTTATACTAAGCGTCTCAAATTTTTCCTTATATTCCAAAGCCATATTGCTATTCCAAATTTCATGTATTCCATATTGTCATGCTTTAGTATGCAAAGTGAATAATCATGTGCACAGCCGTATAGGAGTATCTGAGTAGGTTCCCACACCATATAAATATAGCAAATAAACTCAGAACTCAACTTCAGTAGAGTGATGATTTTTAATCGTGTCCACAGTAATAACAGAAACGTTTCGGTCCTGAACTTGGACCTTCATCAGTCACATGGACTACTGTGAGTAGGTGGACCCAGCAAAAAGAGGGGCTATGCCCGGAATATCAGGTTTAAATTCTGTTCGATATAGGTGATCAAATATGGCAGCGGTTACCTGGGGGGTCCGGTGGAGCAAAAATGTGCCTGCGGTGGACGCGGTATCCGCCGCTAGTCCGTGCATCATGTATGCTTGAGTGCAGCCTTTTTTTCTATGTTTCTAAGTTCATATCGTTGTCAGGATCGCTGGTGCGTCGCTATGTGAGACGGGGCCCTTAGGTAAGAAAGTGAAAGAACTGGGAGCGCAGGTGGTCTTCTCTTCCATCCTCCAGTGGATGGCCATGGACAAGGAGGTGGAATAAGATTCTGCAGGTGAATAACTGGCTACGTCGATGGTGCCGTCAGCAAGGATTTGGATTTCTGGATCACGGAGTGAATTACCTATACGATGGACTACTTGCTAGAGATGGGGTGCACCTTACAAAGACTGGAAAACATGTATTTGGAAGTCGCCTTGCTACACTCATCAGGAGAGCTTTACACTAGAACAATGTGGGAAGGGAAGCAAAAGGCCAGAAAAAGCCATACACCTGACAAATACTATTGAGAATTCTGCTATTAGAAGTGAACATGAAGAACAAAGACAAAAAAAATCTAAATAATAAAAATATTGGAGAAAGAGAAACCAATCACAAACTAAAATGTTTCTATACGAATGCACAAAGCATGGGCAACAAACAAGGAGAACTGGAGCTACTAACGCAGGAGAAGAAGTATGATGTCATTGGAATCACTGAACTTGGTGGGACAATACACATGATTGGAATACAAGGCTAGAAGGATACAACTTATCTTCAATAAACAGATTTGATAAACGAGGAGGAGGTGTCGCATTGTATGTTGGAAAAGTGTATATCTGCACAGAGATCCAAGCTTCAGAGACTGGGAGTTCTGTGGAAACTGTTTGGGTAAGAATACAAGGACAGAACAATGGAAAGGACACCATTGTAGGCATTTACTACAGGCCGCCTGTGCAAGCTGAAGATATGGATGAACTCTTTATGCATCAAATGGCCAAGTTCTCCAAAAAATATGACATAGTGGTCATGGGAGATTTCAACTATCCAGACATTTGTTGGGAATCTCAGGCAAAACTAACAGGTCCAGGAAATTCTTATCCTCTCTTGCTGACAACTTTATCTTCCAAAAGGTAGGGGAGAAAACAAGGGGATCTGCTACCTTGGATCTAATCCTTATAAACAGGGAGGAAATGGTTGAGGAGGTAAGAGTGGCTGGGACCCTAGGAGGTAGCAACCATGCAATTTTAGAATTTTGGATAACTAGAGGAGGAAGACCTGTGAAGACTCAGACGTCAAGGTTAGATTTCAGAAAGGCAGACTTTAAGGGACTTAGAAAGAGAAGTGGAGGGATCCAATGGCTGGATATCCTTAAGGACAAAAATGTCCAGGAAGGATGGGAAATCTTGAAAAATGAGATTCTCAAAGCACAATCGTTAACAATTCAAGAAAAGAGGGAATAGGAAGCATTTAAGGAAACCAGGATGGATGAACACAGAACTTAAACACATGCTAAAAAGGAAGAAAGAAATGTTTATGAAATGGAAAGAGGGAGGCATATCTAAAGAAGAATATAATGCTGTCTGTAGAACCTGCAGGGCACAAATCAGATTATCTAAAGCTGACAATGAATTAAGGCTTGCAAGAGACGTCAAAAACAACAAAAAAGGATTTTGGGGATATGTCAAAAGTAAAAGAAAAGTCAAAGATGCTATAGGATTTTTACAGGATGAAAATGATGAAATGGTAAGTCAGGATGTTGAGAAGGCCAAACTTTTAATTTCCTATTTTGCATCTGTTTTCTCTCAGAAAGGAAATGTAACATCAACTGATCTTCACTGTCCTATTAAGAGAATAGAAGAATCCAGGATATATATAAACAGAAAAATAAACACTTTTGCTAACCTAAATGAATTCAAGTCTCCAGGTCCAGATGAATTACACCCCAGAGTACTGAAGGAGATAGCAGGAGAAATTCTTGAACCACTCTCCATAATCTTTGAAAATTCTTGGAGAACAGGGTAAGTCCCAGAAGACTGGAGAAGAGCAAATGTTCCTATCTTCAAAAAGGGGAAGAAGGTGGACTCAGGTGGACCCAGGGAACTATAGGCCAGTGCGTCTGACTTCTATACCAGGAAAGATCTTTGAACAAATTATTAAACAACATGTATGTAAGTACCTGGGCAGCACGGTGGCTGATGGGCAGCACGTTGGCTCAGTGGATAGCACTACAGCCTTGCAGCGCTGGAGTCCTAGGTTTCGAATCCCTCCAAGGAAAACATCTGCAAGGAGTTTGTATGTTCTCCCCGTGTTTGCGTTGGTTTCCTCCGGGTACTCCGGTTTCCTCCCACATTCCAAAAAACATACAGATAGGGAATCTAGATTGTGAGCCCCTTTGGGGACAGCGACGATAATGTGTGCAAACTGTAAAGCGCTGCGGAATATGTTAACGCTATATAAAAATAAAGATTATTTATTATTACCTGGATAAGAATGAAGTGATTAACCAGAGTCAGCATGGGTTTGTAACTAATAAGTCATGTCAGACTAACTTAATTTCCTTCTATGACAGAATCACTGACTGGGTGGATCAGGGAAATGCTGTAGATATAGTATATCTTGACTTCAGCAAAGCATTTGACAAAGTATCTCACACAATCCTTGTGATGACATCTACTACATTTAGCAGCTTGTGTATAGCGCGCTTCCCTTCCCCCCTCCCAGCATAAGTAAGGCTCAGTGTAATCTGAGCTCCCAGCACTGGAGTTTCCCGCCTCACCGTAGGGGGTCGCCATTGTCTTCACATGTGCTCTCCTTCTATAGCAGCCATTATGAGGATTCATTCCTTTTGGTGATAACACGGTGGGAATTTGTGTCAGAAACATGAAAGTCACTGTGTTGAACCATGCGCCGACGGGCATCGTTCCCGTGGTACTGGTGAACCCGTAACTCCAACAGAACCCGAGAAATGGAATTCTCGGATGCCCTATGAACTATCTCATCCAAGTTTGGGCTCATTTGGACCGTCATTTTAAAGTAAGATCATTGATAGGTCTGCCGTTATTCTGCTAGAGTTCCCCGCTGAGTTATGGTCCTTATGACTTTCAGAGCTCAAAACTATAACTTGTAGCCCAGGGGAGGTGGCCAGAAAACCAGCCCCTTTTTTGAGGTCAGAAGCTGACATGTATAAGTCTTGCAGTTCAGCCTCCCTTGTGCAGTCCATGCGGTGATGTCCTGACTAAGAGATCTGCAAATGAACTATGACGTGTGGCTCCTTCCCCAGCCTGGCTTGCCTGTAAATGATCTAATAACCATGTGAGTTTTTCCACTTTTAATCCTATTTTATTTTATAACTGCATTTGTACATAACGATATTGTCTCAGTTTGTTCTACCTTTTTATATTATATAAGCACTGCCTGTTTTTTAAGGAATAAACCTATAAAATTATTAGTTTGTTTCTCCTGCTCTATAAACGAATTTACACGTGCCTGAAGTACTACGCTACTGTTTTGGGGTTGCTACGGACCCTCTTGATAAATTGTTCCAAGTAAACCGTAGCTGGTGGCAGCTTAAAAGAAGGGGTGTAAAGTGTTGACATATGGGGTGGCGTTGGCGGTGATGGAGCGGGTTTTATAAGTGTATTGCCCGGCTGCGGCTCGGAGTAATTATAATTCCCTCACTGCAGCGTGCCCAATAGCCAGCACACATCCAAGTGACCCGTCTGGCGACTAATTATCCTAGGTGCAGTTCCCTGACTGACCTGAGGGTAAAGGGGGCCAGAGAGCTGCAAGTTCCAAAGTGGAAGTGGGATAATTATAAATCCCTGCAGTTTACTGGGTCGGACGGCAGCAGCCGTCGTGTGTGTGCGCGTGTTTGTCACATTTGCGGCACGGAGGGATCACAAGCCGTGATACCCCGGACTACCGTGTGCACGTTTCATTACAATCCTTATTGAAAAAATGACTAAGTATGGAATGGACAAGGCAACTGTTAGGTGGATTCATAACTGGCTTAGAGATCGGTCCCAAAGAGTCGTCGTAAATGGCTGCACATCCAGTTGGAAGAATGTATCAAGTGGGGTACCACAAGGCTCTGTTTTGGGCCCTGTATTGTTCAACATCTTTATCAATGATTTAGATGAAGGAATTGAGGGTAAGCTGATCAAATTTGCTGATGACACAAAGCTAGGAGGGGTAGCTAATACTAGAGAAGAGAGAGAGGATTCAAAAGATAAATAAACTGGAGCAGTGGGCAGCAACTAACAGAATGGTTTTTAACAGGAAAAATGCAAAGTACTACATCTGGGCAATAATGAAAAAAGCGTATACAGAATGGGAGTAATAGAGCTAAGCAACAGCACATGTGAAAAAGACTTGGGTATACTAATAGATCACAGACTGAACATGAGTCAACAGTGTGATGCAGCAGCAAAAAAGGCAAATACAATTCTGGGATGTATTAACAGAAGCATACAGTCTAGATCACGTGAGGTCATATTGCCCTCTACTCTTCTTTGGTCAGACCTCATCTGGAATACTGTGTCCAGTTTTGGGCACCAATTTTAAAAAAGACATCAACTAAACTGGAGCAAGTTCAGAGAAGAGCCACCAGAATGGTGACCGGTCTGCAAACCATGTCCTATGAGGAACGGTTGCAGGATTTGGGAATGTTTAGCTTGTAAAAAAAGAAGACTGGGAGGAGACTTAATAGCTGTCTACAAATATCTCAAGGGCTGTCACATTGTAGAAGGATCATCTTTATTCTCATTTGCACAAGGAAAGACTAGAAGCAATGGGATGAAACTGAATGGGAGGAGACACAGATTAGATATTAGAAAAAACTTTTTGACAGTTAGGGTGATCAATGAGTGGAACAGGCTGCCACGAGAGGTGGTGAGTTCTCCTTCAATGGAAGTCTTCAAACAGAGGCTGGACAGACATCTGTCTGGGATGATTTAGTGAATCCTGCTTTGAGCAGGGGGTTGGAAGTGATGACCCAGGAGGTCCCTTCCAACTCTAACATTCTATGATTCTATGATCAGGAGGGGATCTCATAGGTTACTACTAAAAATACCACACAGGAGACGCTTCACGGGAAGACATCTTTTTATTTCTGAAGCTTTTTCCTGGCAGCCATATTGGGTGACCCCTGTAAGGAGCTCCCCATTCTTAGTTCTGTTCTCACAACATATGTCAAAAGTGCCCATGAGCGAGAAGTAGTAAGTGTACAGCACAGATGAGAACTGCGGCAACTTTCCCACAGTGTAGACTGCACTTTCTCCAGTAGTCAGGGGCCGACGTCCATCATTCCGTGGCGCCTGAGATCGCTCAGCGTATTCACCCAGTCATTTCAGGGGGCATCAACACGTGACCTATGAACGCAGGCGCAGTTCAAAAGGAGGCGGTAGGGGACTCGCCACTAGAAAAGAGGTCAATTCACCCCAGGGGAGGAGGGACATCTATGACTCTGGTCAGAAAGAATCTGTGCAACTGCATTCATTATGGGACTCTTCTTACAACCCACACTCATTGGATGTCCCTCCCTCTATAAACTCTCCACCCTGCATAATGGATGCCCCTCCTTCCATAGATGCTCCACCCTGTATAATGAATGCTCCTCCCTCTATAAATGCTCCTCCCTGCATAATGGATGCCCCTCCCTCTATAAATGCTCCTTCTACAAAAGTTCCACCCTGTTTAATGGATGCCCTTCCCTCTATAGAAACTCCCCCTGTATAATGGACGCCCCTCCCTCCATAGATGCTCCGCCCTGTATAATGGATGCTCCTCCCTCTATAAATGCTCTTCCCTGCATAATGGATGCCCTCCCTCTATAAATGCTCCGCCCTGTATAATGGATGCCCCTCCCTTTATAAACTCTCCACCCTGCATAATGGATGCCTCTCCCTCTATAAATGCTCCACCCTGTATAACGGATGCCCCTCCCTCTATAGATGCTCCGCCCTGTATAATGGATGCCCCTCCCTTATAACTCTCACCTGCATAATGGATGCCCCTCCCTCTCATAAATGCTCGCCCTGTATAATGGATGCCCCTCACTTTATAAACTCTCACCCTGCATAATGGATGCCTCTCCCTCTATAATGCTCCCCCTGTATAACGGATGCCCCTCCCTCTATAAATGCTCCGCCCTGTATAATGGATGCCCCTCCCTTTATAAACTCTCCACCCTGCATAATGGATGCCCCTCCCTCTATAAATGCTCCGCCCTGTATAATGGATGCCCTCCCTTTATAAACTCTCCACCCTGCATAATGGATGCCTCTCCTTCTATAAATGCTCCACCCTGTATAACGGATGCCCCTCCCTCTATAGATGCTCCCCCTGTATTATGGATGCCCCTCCCTCATAGATGCTCCGCCCAGTATAATGATGCCTCTCCCTCATAATGCTTCGCCCTGTATAATGGATGCCCCTCCCCTCAATAAATGCTTCACCTGTATAATGGAAACCCCTCCCTCTATAAACTCTCCTGTATAATGGATGCCCTCTCCTCTATAGATGTCCCCCCTGCATAATGATGCCCCTCCCTCATAGATGCTCCGCCCTGTATAATGGATGCCCTCTCCCTCCATAAATCTCCACCCTGCATAATGGATGCCTCCTCTAATGCCTTCTACAAAAGTTCCACCCTGTATAATGGATGCCTCTCCCTCTATAGAAACTCCCCCTGTATAATGAAGCCCCTCCTTCCATAGATGCTCCGCCCTGTATAATGGATGCCCCTCCCTCTATAAACTCTCCCCTGCATAATGGATGCCCCTTCCCTATAAATGCTCCGCCCTGTATAATGGATGCCCCTCCCTCTATAAACTTCCCCCTGCATAATGGAGGCCCCTCCCTATAAATGCTCCCCCTGCATAATGGATGCCCCTCCCTCTATAAATGCTCCACCTGTATAATGGATGCCCCTCCCTTATAAATCTCCACCCTGTATAATAGATGCCCCTCCCTCTATAAATGTTCCCCCTATATAATGGATGCCCCTCCTCTATAAATGCTCCCCTGTATAATGGATGCCCTCCCTCTATAAATGCTCCTCCCTGTATAATGGATGCCCCTCCCTCTATAAATGCTCTGCCCTATATAATGGATGCCCCTCCCTCATAGATGCTCCGCCTGTATAATGGATGCCCCTCCCTCTATAAATGCTCCCCCTGTATAATGGATGCCCCTCTCTCATAAATGCTCCCCCTGTATAATGTATGCCCCTCCCTCTAAATGCTCTCCCTGTATAATGGATGCCCCTCCCTCTATAAATGCTCCCCTGTATAATGGATGCCCCTTCTCCATAGATGCTCCGCCATGATATAATGGATGCCCCTCCCTCTATAAATGCTCCGCCCTTATAATGGATGCCCCTCCCTCTATAAATGCTCTCCCTGTATAATGGATGCCCCTCCTCTATAATGCTCCGCCATGTATAATGGATGCCCCTCCCTCTATAAATGCTCCTCCCTGTATAATGGATGCCCCTGCTCCATAGATGCTCCGCCCTGTATAATGGATGCCCCTCCTCTATAAATGCTCTGCCCTGTATAATGGATGCCCCTCCCTCTATAAATGCTCTGCCCTGTATAATGGATGCCCCTGCTCCATAGATGCTCCGCCCTATATAATGGATGCCCCTTCCTCATAATGCTCCACCTGTATAATGGATGCCCCTCCCTCTATAAATGCTCCTCCCTGTATAATGGATGCCCCTCCCTCTATAAATGCTCCACCCTATATAATGGATGCCCCTCCCTCCATAGATGCTCCGCCTGTATAATGGATGCCCCTCCCTCTATAAATGCTCCGCCCTGTATAATGGATGCCCCTCTCTCTATAATGCTCCACCCTGTATAATGTATGCCCCTCCCTCTATAAATGCTCCTCCCTGTATAATGGATGCCCTCCCTCTATAAATGCTCCTCCCTGTATAATGGATGCCCCTTCTCCATAGATGCTCCGCCATGTATAATGGATGCCCCTCCCTCTATAAATGCTCCCCCTGTATAATGGATGCCCCTCCCTCTATAAATGCTCCTCCCTGTATAATGGATGCCCCTCCTCATAGATGCTCCGCCATGTATAATGGATGCCCCTCCCTCTATAAATGCTCCTCCCTGTATAATGGATGCCCCTTGCTCCATAGATGCTCCGCCCTGTATAATGGATGCCCCTCCCTCTATAAATGCTCTGCCCTGCATAATGGATGCCCCTCCCTCTATAAATGCTCCTCCCTGTATAATGGATGCCCCTTGCTCCATAGATGCTCGCCATGTATAATGGATGCCCCTCCCTCTATAAATGCTCCACCCTGTATAATGGATGCCCCTCCCTCTATAAATGCTCTGCCCTGTATAATGGATGCCCCTCCCTCTATAAATGCTCTGCCCTGTATAATGGATGCCCTCCCTCTATAAATGCTCTGCCCTGTATAATGGATGCCCCTCCCTCTATAAATGCTCTGCCCTGTATAATGGATGTCCCTCCCTCTATAAATGCTCCTCCCTGTATAATGGATGCCCTTGCTCCATAGATGCTCCGCCCTGTATAATGGATGCCCCTCCCTCTATAAATGCTCTGCCCTGTATAATGGATGCCCCTCCCTCTATAAATGCTCTGCCCTGTATAATGGATGCCCCTCTCTCTATAAATGCTCCACCCTGTATAATGGATGCCCCTCCCTCTATAAATGCTCTGCCCTGTATAATGGATGCCCCTCCCTCTATAAATGCTCTGCCCTGTATAATGGATGCCCCTCCTCTATAAATGCTCTGCCCTGTATAATGGATGCCCCTCCCTCTATAAATGCTCTGCCCTGTATAATGGATGTCCCTCCCTCTATAAATGCTCCTCCCTGTATAATGGATGCCCCTTGCTCCATAGATGCTCCGCCCTGTATAATGGATGCCCCTCCCTCTATAAATGCTCTGCCCTGTATAATGGATGCCCCTCCCTCTATAAATGCTCTGCCCTGTATAATGGATGCCCCTCCCTCTATAAATGCTCCGCCCTGTATAATGGATGCCCCTCCCTCTATAAATGCTCTGCCCTGTATAATGGATGCCCCTCCCTCTATAAATGCTCCGCCCTGTATAATGGATGCCCCTCCCTCTATAAATGCTCTGCCCTGTATAATGGATGCCCCTCCCTCTATAAATGCTCTGCCCTGTATAATGGATGCCCCTCCCTCTATATATTCTCCACCTTTTCTAAATGATCATATTGCTCATGCAGTTGTCCATTACTTGTCGCTGCGAGCTCGGGTCACAGTCTCCACTTCCTTCATGAGGCGCAGACACTGTTCTTCCTGCCAGGGTAAGGCCACACACTGCACTCCAACAGGCAGCCCCTCACCGCCTTCCATGCCCTGAAACACACAATGCAGTGACTGTAGCGGATCCATCCTGCTGACATCCACCAAGGTTGTTCGTCTCTGATCGCTGCAAGACACGTGATTGAGGCACAAACCTTAATAACCTCTTTGTCCCAGGGGTCGTTATAATACCCCTGATAATGCTTTAGCTCTTCCTCATCCTCAGCCGTCACAGTGGTCACAGGGAGTACCCCGGCAGGAAAGTTCAGGATGTTGAAGAGCATAGTGAACCCGAAGCCAGCTGCAAAAGATCAGTAATCCCAGCTGAAAACATCATGAACAACCATTGAGCACCAGTCATGGTGGCTCTTTCCACATGTTACCCAGTTATGGAGAGAACAGGGGACAAAGGGTGATAATCACAACATTGAAAACGGAAAAACCAAACATCAAGGTGATGCACAAGTGACTATCTGACCCTGGACATCATAGAGCCACAAACCGTAAGCAGAGGAACACACAGTTTTACCAAAGAGTTTTCCAGGATGCCCAATATTAAAGGCGGGTCCGAGCATGGGGCAGAGCAGGGCGTCCAGGCCAAGCTTCCTCCATTCCTTCACGTAATCACAGCGATATTCCTAGAATGAGAAATTCATGCCATTAATATCAGGGAGAAATCTGACTGAGGACAGTGGGAAGACACAGACACCCAGAGCAACGTCCTCGCGAACAGATTCTTATTACATAACTCAAGCAGTTTGTACAAAGACGCATACAGTAGAAAAATATAAATGTAACGTGATAAGTGCTGCATCAGCAACAGTCAATTCCAAGAAAGACGCCAAACACGACGTATATGACATCACTACATCATACCCAAGGAGATACATCAGTCACGGTTGGCCTCTTCTTTGGACGGTGGTTGTGTATGAGGGATGTAATGAGGTCACGGTCGGCCTCTTCTCTGGATGGATATTAGTTGTGAATGAGGGATGTAATGAGGTCACGGTCGGCCTCTTCTCTGGATGGTAGCTGTGTATGAGGGATGTAATGAGGTCACGGTTGGCCTCTTCTCTGGATGGTATTTGTGTATGAGGGATGTAATGAGGTCACGGTCGGCCTCTTCTCTGGATGGTATTTGTGTATGAGAGATGTAATGCGGTCACGGTCGGCCTCTTCTCTGGATTGTATTTGTGGATGAGGGATGTAATGAGGTCACGGTCGGCCTCTTCTCTGGATTGTATTTGTGGATGAGGGATGTAATGAGGCCACGGTCAGCCTCTTCACTGGATGGTATTTGTATATGAGGGATGTAATGAGGTCACGGTCAGCCTCTTCTCTGGATGGATATTAGTTGTGTATGAGGGACGTAATGAGGTCATGTTCGGCCTCTTCTCTGGACGGTAGTTGTGTTTGAGGGATGTAATGAGGTCACGGTTGGTCTCTTCTCTGGATGGTAGTTGTGTATGAGGGATGTAATGAGGTCACGGTCGGCCTCTTCTCTGGATGGATATTAGTTGTGAATGAGGGATGTAATGAGGTCACGGTCGGCCTCTTCTCTGGATGGTAGCTGTGTATGAGGGATGTAAATGAGGTCACGGTTGGCCTCTTCTCTGGATGGTATTTGTGTATGAGGGATGTAATGAGGTCACGGTCGGCCTCTTCTCTGGATGGTATTTGTGTATGAGAGATGTAATGCGGTCACGGTCGGCCTCTTCTCTGGATTGTATTTGTGGATGAGGGATGTAATGAGGTCACGGTCGGCCTCTTCTCTGGATTGTATTTGTGGATGAGGGATGTAATGAGGCCACGGTCAGCCTCTTCACTGGATGGTATTTGTATATGAGGGATGTAATGAGGTCACGGTCGGTCTCTTATCTGGATTGTATTTGTGGATGAGGGTTGTAATGAGGTCACGGTCGGTCTCTTATCTGGATTGTATTTGTGGATGAGGGATGTAATGAGGTCACGGTCGGTCTCTTATCTGGATTGTATTTGTGGATGAGGGATGTAATGAGGTCACGGTCGGCCTCTTATCTGGATGGTATTTGTGTATGAGGGATGTAATGAGGTCACGGTCGGCCTCTTCTCTGGATGGTATTTGTGTATGAGAGATGTAATGCGGTCACGGTCGGCCTCTTCTCTGGATTGTATTTGTGGATGAGGGATGTAATGAGGTCACGGTCGGCCTCTTCTCTGGATTGTATTTGTGGATGAGGGATGTAATGAGGCCACGGTCAGCCTCTTCACTGGATGGTATTTGTATATGAGGGTTGTAATGAGGTCACGGTCGGTCTCTTATCTGGATTGTATTTGTGGATGAGGGATGTAATGAGGTCACGGTCGGTCTCTTATCTGGATTGTATTTGTGGATGAGGGATGTAATGAGGTCACGGTCGGCCTCTTATCTGGATTGTATTTGTGGATGAGGGTTGTAATGAGGTCATGGTCGGCCTCTTATCTGGATTGTATTTGTGGATGACGATGTGAATTTGTCACATTTTTTCCTAAATGTAAAAAACAACCATTTTGATGATTTATAAAAGTGACTGTATGGCACCTTGTGGCCCCGCGTATAGATGTCACCCATCCCCCAACATCACGTGTCCATGGCTGAATTTACCTTTATTGCCGTGTAATGATTCCAGAGATCTTTCACTGAACTGAAAAGAAGAAGAAAAACGGCATCAACATTACGTCGTGTGAGCTCGGACCCCGATAGCCCTGTGGCCTGGGTGTATAGCAGCAATGATTATATCCACCTCTGACATTTGAGGGGCGCAACCGAGCTACTAAAGAGTTAACTGCAGCAGTTGGAGTCAATTGTGGCTGCCACAAGGCGCCGATGTGTTAGCGTCAGCGGGATCAGCACAAAGCATCTAGGGGAAAAGCCAAAAGTCACGCGCCATCTTACCTGCAGCCGCTGTGCGCCTCCACGTGATTCGCGATTCGTGGGAACTAAATGGAAACATGAATCAGGTTAAGTCTCCGAGGAAGGAAGAAGGCGCTGGGGGAACAGTGAGCGGGGGCAGAATACCCCACATATTCCAGGAAGCTTGGAAACTTACAGTAATAATACATTTCCTCCACCCACAACAGCGATACATGAGCCTTATAAAATGGAGTGCAGCTCTGGAGGTGACTGGAGGATAACATATAAGCGCAGAATAGTGACTGCAGCTCTGGAGGTGACTGGAGAATAAGAGATGATGTAACAGCAGAATAGTGACTACAGCTCTAGAGGTGACTGGAGGATAATATATAACCGCAGAATAGTGACTGCAGCTCTGGAGGTGACTGGAGGATCAGGTATTATGTAACAGCAGAATAGTGAGAGCAGCTCTGGAGGTGACTGAAGGATGAGACAAGATGTAACAGCAGAATAATGACTGCAGCTCTGGAGGTGACTGGAGGATAATATGTAACCTCAGAGTAGTGACTGCAGCTCTGGAGGTGACTGGAGGATAATATGTAACCTCAGAATAGTGACTGCAGCTCTGGAGGTGACTGGAGGATAAGAGATGATGTAACAGCAAAGTAGTGACTGCAGCTCTGGAGGTGACTGGAGAATAAGAGATGATGTAATAGCAGAATAGTGAGTGCAGCTCTGGAGGTGACTGGAGAATAAAAGATGATGTAACAGCAGAATAGTTACTACAGCTCTGGAGGTGACTGGAGGATAATATATAACCGCAGAATAGTGACTGCAGCTCTGGAGGTGACTGGAGGATCAGGTATTATGTAACAGCAGAATAGTGAGAGCAGCTCTGGAGGTGACTGAAGGATGAGACAAGATGTAACAGCAGAATAGTGACTGCAGCTCTGGAGGTGACTGGAGATAATATATAACCGCAGAATAGTGACTGCAGCTCTGGAGGTGACTGGAGGATCAGGTATTATGTAACAGCAGAATAGTGACTGCAGCTCTGGAGGTGACTGAAGGATAATATATAAGCGCAGAATAGTGACTGCAGCTCTGGAGGTGACTGGAGAATAAGAGATGATGTAATAGCAGAATAGTGAGTGCAGCTCTGGAGGTGACTGGAGGATAATATATAAGCACAGAATAGTGACTGCAGCTCTGGAGGTGACTGGAGAATAAGAGATGATAAGAATAGAGCAGGAGTAAATAAGATGTAACAGCAGAATAGTGAGTGCAGCTCTAGAGGTGACTGGAGGATAATATATAAGCACAGAATAGTGACTGCAGCTCTGGAGGTGACTGGAGAATAAGAGATGATGTAACAGCAGAATAGTGACTGCAGCTCTGGAGGTGACTGGAGAATAAGAGATGATGTAACAGCAGAATAGTGAGTGCAGCTCTAGAGGTGACTGGAGGATAATATATAACCGCAGAATAGTGACTGCAGCTCTGGAGGTGACTGGAGGATCAGGTATTATGTAACAGCAGAATAGTGAGAGCAGCTCTGGAGGTGACTGGAAGATAATATATAACCTCAGAATAGTGACTGCAGCTCTGGAGGTGACTAGAGGATGAGACATGATGTAACATGATGTGACTGGAGAAGCTAATCTCATTTCCTCACCATGGGTCTCATGAAGAATGACACCATCTTCTTTGCAATGTTGGGGATCTTGTACAGGAGCAGCTGCTGCTTCAGGTTCGGGTCCACAATGTCAGGGCGGCTGCAAAACACAAGAATCAGATTATATATAAGGTTGTATAAAGCAGAGAGAAGATCCCGAGACTCGGAGGACGGGGCCCGAATACTGAATGAGAGAGGAAATCCGCGGTCTGTGATCTGGGAACCTCAACATTTCCCCCCTCCTCATCCTCGACTCCCATCCCCGTAACTGCTCTCCGTTCCGCCCCCGTATCCCCCACATATTTAATATTTTAAATGCTGAAAAATCGTATTCAGTCACTAGACCCGGGGGTCAGGTCCACTATCTTCAGGCTTCCACTCTAGACCCCCTCAGTCATCTCCAGGTCCATCCTACAGCGTCATCTCTACATATCCTCCTCACAGCAATTCTTAACCAGCATTCCTCCCACCTCTACAATAAGAATCTCCACAGACATTACAGACCCATACCTCAGACCATCCTCCTCCACATCCTCCACCGCACATTACACACCACCCATACTCAAACAGCACCCTCTCTCCAGACCCACCTCCTACATCCATCCTCTACCAGCACCACCATACTCCTAACCAGCACCCCCATCCTCCCCACACCCCATCCTCCTCACCAGACCTCCATCCTCCTCACCAGCACCACCCCATACTCCTCCCCAGCACCCCATCCTCCTCCCAGCACACTCCTCCAAATCCTCCTCACCAGCACCACCCATCTCCTCCCAGCACCCCATCCTCTCCCAGCACCTCCATCCTCCTCACCGCAACCACGCACCCCTCTCACCATCCTCCTCACCAGCACCCCATCTCCTCCGCACCCCATCCTCCTCACCAGCACCACCCATCCTCCCAACCAGCCCCCATCCTCCCAACTCCTCCTCACCAGCACCCCATCCTCCTCACCAGCACCACCCCATACTCCTAAACCAGCACCCCCATCCTCCTCCCCAGCACTCCATCTCTCACCAGCACCACCATCCTCCTCACCAGGATCCCTTCCATCCTCCTCACCAGCACCACCCCATACTCCTAAACCAGCACCCCCCATCCTCCTCCCCAGCCCTCCATCCTCCTCACCAGCACCACCATCCTCCTCACCAGGATCCCTTCCATCCTCCTCACCAGCACCACCCATACTCCTAAACCAGCACCCCCCATCCTCCTCCCCAGCACCTCCATCCTCCTCACCAGCACCACCATCCTCCTCACCAGCACCCCCCATCCCTCACCAGCACCCCCATCTCCTCCAGCACCTCCATCTCCTCACCAGCACCATCCATCCTCCTCACCAGACCTCCATCCTCCTCACCAGCACCACCCCATACTCCTAAACCAGCACCCCCATCCTCCTCACCAGCACCTCCATCCTCCTCACCACCACATCCCCTCACTCAGCAACACCCCATCCTCCTCACCAGCACCCCCCATCTCTCTCACCAGCACCCCCATCCTCCTCACCAGCACTCCCATCCTCCTCACCAGCATCCTTCCATCCTCCTCACCAGCACCACCCCATACTCCTAAACCAGCACCACCCCCCATCATCCTCCTCACCAGCACCACCATCCTCCTCACCAGGATCCCCATCCTCACACTCCCATCCTCCTCACCAGCATCCATCCTCACCCACTACTCCTAAACCAGCACCCCCCTCAACCTCCTCCTCACCAGCCCACCTCCCACCCATACCTCCTCCCCCAGCACCTCCATCCTCCTCACCAGAACCACCATACTCCTAAACCACCTACGCACCCCCCATCCTCCTCCCCAGCACCTCCATCCTCCTCACCAGCACCACCATCCTCCTCACCAGGATCCCTTCCATCCTCCTCACCAGCACCACCCCATACTCCTAAACCAGCACCCCCCATCCTCCTCCCCAGCACCTCCATCCTCCTCACCAGCACCACCATCCTCCTCCACCAGGATCCCTTCCATCCTCCTCACCAGCACCACCCCATACTCCTAAACCAGCACCCCCCATCCTCCTCCCCAGCACCTCCATCCTCCTCACCAGCACCACCATCCTCCTCACCAGGATCCCTTCCATCCTCCTCACCAGCACCACCCCATACTCCTAAACCAGCACCCCCCATCCTCTCACCAGCACCTCCATCCTCCTAACCAGTACCCCATCATGCTCACAATCACCCCATCCTCCTCACCAGCACTCCCCCATCCTCTTCACCAGCACCATCCATCCTCTTCACCAGCACTCCCCCATCCTCCTCACCAGCATCGCTTCCATCCTCCTCACCATCACCACCCCATCGTCCTCACCAGCACCACTATCTTCATCACCAGTAACTCCATCCGCCTCACCAGCACCCCATATCCTCCTCACCAGCACCCCCTTATTATCCTCACTAGCACCTCATCATCCTCCTCCCTAGCACCTCTTAATCCTCCTCACCCGCACTCCCCCATCCCCACCAGCACCCCATCCTCCTTATCAGCACCCATCATCCTCGCCAGCACCACGCCCATGGTCACCAGCACCACCCCATCCTCCTCACCAGCATGCCTCCATCCTCCTCACCAACACCCTATTCTCCTCACCAGCACCCCATCATCTCATCGCCCATCATCTCGCCCACACGCCTGTCACCGCACACCATCATCCTCACCAGTACCACCTCATTCTCCTCACCAGCACCCCATCCTCCTCACCAGTATCCCTTCCATCTTCCTCACTATCACCCCCCCATACTCCTCACAGCACCCCCCATACTCCTCACAGCACCCCCCATACTCCTCACAGCACCCCCCATACTTCTCACAGCACCCCCCATCCACTCAGCCTATTTTGAATCTTACATATAATGTGTGGCTAACCACCCAAAATTGGGATTATGTCCTTATCCGTTTCAAGAACAGAACAAAATCTTTCAAAAATATTTTCATCTCTTCGACTTCATTACTATAGGCCGGCGTCAGACACAACGACAAAAAATCGGACCGTTTTAGTCGGTCGATTGTCGGATCAAAATGCAAACATCACACATCCCTGGCATCCGATTTTCCTTCAAAGATGCGATTTAGTCGCATGTGTGTGTACCTTGTAACATCCGATTTTCATCCGACTTGCGAGAATTTCTCGCAGGCTTGCAAAACTGACATATAATGGATCAAAATGAATAGTATTTAAATCACCAAAGAAAGAATAGATATATACACATAGAACACATATATATATATATACACATGTCATTGTGACATATATACATATATTTATAGTTCTTACACTTCTACATACTGTTATAGCCGCTAATTCAATTGCCGGCTTTTGTGAAATCACAGAAGCCGACATGAAATGATACATTGTTTCCACACAGTTAACCATGTCATTTCCTGTATTTTGATATATGTTTAGAACTTACAATTACATAAGTGTATGTGTGCAAAATATCAGACATGTAGGGGTTAATTAAAGGTGTAAATTCGTTGAAAAAAAATGCGTGGGCTCCCGCTGTATTTTCTCCACCAGACAGACAAAGCATTTTAATTAGTTTAATTTAATTCTAATTATAGATTTGCCCTTTCTGGGGTGTCTGGGGGCAGATGTTAGTAGCCAGGGGGGCACAAAAAAAATGTACCCTCCCTGGGCTATTATTATCTGCCCCCACTCGCTTGCTTTGTCTGTCTGGTGGAGAAAATACAGCGGGAGCCCACGCATTTTTTTCAACGAATTTACACCTTTAATTAACCCCTACATGTCTGAAATTTTGCACACATACACTCATGTAATTGTAAGTTCTAAACAAATATCAAAATACAGGAAATGACATGGTTAACTGTGTGGAAACAATGTATCATTTCATGTCGGCTTCTGTGATTTCACAAAAGCCGGCAATTGAATTAGCGGCTATTACAGTATGTAGAAGTCTAGGAACTATAAATATATGTATATATATATGTCACAATGACATGTATATAATATATATGTATTGTGTTTCTATGTGTATATATCTATTCTTTCTATTCTTTATTAAAGCTGTCAGTGTGATTTTACAGTATAGCCGGGGATGAATTGCCGGCTTTTCTAAAGGACACCGTGCGATTTAAAGTCACACGTGGGTCCGTTTGTAATCAGATTTTTCATCGCTCCCATAGACTTGCATTGGTGATAGTCGACCCACAATCGGTGACAGTGGCAGCATGCTGCGATTGCACACGGACGTTTAAAACGGACCACAAAAATCTGATACTGGGAGCTGCTCCATAGATTAACATAGGTCAGACTGCAATGTGATATTTCATCGATTGCAGTCGTCCGATTCTGTCGCCAGTGTGACGCCGGCCTAAAGGTGGTAATAGATCTCACAGCATCAATATTTTTTGCCATCTTACACAGAGTGAAAAGCTCCACGCACTCACTGAGTTTGCTTCCATTGTAGCCCTTCCTCAAGACCCTCTTTTGGTACCCTTTCTCAGAATCTTAGTTACAGGTCATCTGGCTGTTCCTTGACATTCTTATTATTGGAACAGTTTCTTCGAATTCGCTAATGTTGCCCCCTGGGGATACCTCTTTTTAGGGGGACTAGGTGGCTGCTCTCTAATCTGAGCAGAGTTGGGTTTTCTGTCTGTACAAGTCTCCAGAAGTCCAGTATCCGTACTAATCAGGACTTCCAAAAGGGCAGACATGTGCTACCGCATTTACAGGTAAATTTCAGGCCTATAGGATTGTTGTTAACGCCATCAACCAAAGTTTTGAATTCATCAGGCGTACCTTTCCAGATGACAAAAATATCATCTATAAAGCGGGCCACATGTCTACTCCCTTGATGCTATGGGACACATCATCACCAAAGATAATTGTCTCCTCCCACCAGCCCAGGAGCAGATTTGCTTGCACGGGTATGTAAGGAGGTGAAACCTTTAAGTGTGTTTATATATGCCTTGTATATGTTATGTATATATATATATATGTATATGTGGGGTTTGAGTGATAGGTAGTTAGTGCATCCTGAGGGTCACTAGAGGAGGGCACTAGGAGAATAGTGTATATATTCATGGGTTAATGGTAGTTGCGAGGGATCACTAATGGGGGCATGTTAGAGATCCAGTTAGAACGTTAGAAAAATTAGTCAAAACAGCTATGGGGTTTGGTCACAAGAGGGGGGCATTGAGCACATCCAGTCCAATAGGGACAATATTTAGGGACTTGTTGCTAGGGAAAGATTGCCTCCAAGCGGGAATCTGTCAGGAAGACTTCCTCTTAGCGGGAGTCAGTCAGGGGTGGACCTTGCTAGTGTGACGACATCCACGTTCCTGGGCCCTGAGCATAGGGTAGGAAGAAGAGGGGACCAGCAACCCCTGAAGAAGCCGGATTCACGTTGGGAAACGTGAGCCCAAAGAGAGTGGGTTTGCATAGCAGTAGTCCAGTGGAAGAACCACTGTGGGAACGCTCAGCAGAAGAGGTCGTGCAGAGCGTAGAAGAGAGTGGGCCATCAGAAGTGTCCGGACAGGATAACCAGAGATGGGTGGATGATCTAGTAGATGTGTCTTTCTTATGCTGGATTGAAGTGTCTCCAGGGGAAGAGATTGAAGTGCCGTTTTCACCAGGCTCCTCGTCCCGTCAATACTTATTGGTCCATTCTGGTGTGGCAGCGGAGGAGAAGCAGAATTGTGAAGAATGTATTGCTGGTATCGTGTAAGAAGTACTTATGGTGTCTTGGATGTGCTGTGTCCAGAGGAAAATAAAGCAGAACTGTTTGACGTGATTCTGGACTCTGACTAATTGCTCTGTACGCTCCCTCACGGGAGGAGAACACCCCAGAACAATAGACATTACAGAGGTAAAACACCACACAGCTTCCAGTGCATCGACCCGCGGCCGTCCCTTTACAGGTACACAGGGGCTACCGACCGCAGTACCCCTGAGCTGGCAGTAGTACTTATAATCAAAGGTGAAGTACTTTCTAGTGAGGTAAAATTCAAGAACCCTGATAACAAAATGATTGTGTCTTACATTGTCTACCCCTTGTCATAGAAAATATAAAAAATCCTTGGTCACTCATATACCCCCTCCTTTATTCTTTCCTCTCCCATTTGCTATAAGGAAATAGGAGCTAGCACTCAAAACTGCCTTTATGTAAAATGCAATGTACAAAGATATGTGCACCATCTTAATTAAAATGCATGGAGTCCTCTGTATGCCCAGATGATGGAAGGAGGATGAGTATTGTGCATAGACAGAAAGACAGGAGAAGCTTATTAGGCTTTCAGCAGATTAAAGAATATCTCACACCCCTTAGAAATAGCTGTGGTCACTGAATTTACCCATAAACAAGACAGGGGAAGAAGCCCTTATGTCTGCAAGAATCGAATGTGGAATTCAGGTGACGCTGGGTCACTGCAGCTACAATAAGCCAGCTCAGATAGTATGTCTCCGAAGGAAAATATAGAATATTGGAATTTCTATACATCCGATATTAATGAGACGTACACTTTTAGCACCAGGCTAACTAGGGAAGAATATACGTATTTTCTTTTAACTATAACCCTGCCAAAAGGCCACAAATCCATAGGGGTCATAAAACCGCCATCAGCTGGGCCATGTTTGGTCTCTGAGTATAGGTAAAATCCTGATGCAAAATATGACATCAGTCTCAAACTTCTGCGGTCATCTTATGAGGAGTTACTGCATAAGTTGGGATTTAATAAAATCATGAAAGGCTGAGAACAGCCCACAACCCAGCCCATGTGAGGTCATCGTAGAGGGGTGTCTGGGTGGGACTCCAGGTCTGATAAAAGATCAATCCCAATTATCATCAGCATTCGTGTAGAGAGATACATTTCATGTATGTAGGGACTCCGTCTTGAAGGACAAATCAAAGCGCTCTCTGTGATTGGTGTAGTAAGTTCTTCTGTTAATCCCTTTTATTCTATGTAACTGTTTATACTGTATTGTTTTGTCCTCCTTGTAAAATCTTTTGTATATTTCTCATAAACACTGCCTCCCTTTGGATTAAATATAAAATGTAATAGTTTTGCTCCTTCTGTTCTGTAAACTACGCCTCAAAACCATATGTTACCTTAATTGGTGTCCAATCTTCCGAAAACGGATTGGTGGTGGCAGCGAGTGGTCTGGGCTGTTGTGGAGTTAGCGGTGACCATACGGTGGTATATACACATATTCTATGTGATGGAATCCGGAGGTGTATACGCCATACGCTCACTGTTAGTTTTCAGATAACTGGCCTAGTAATGCGAACAGCCTGCAGCCTTCTCTGTTGATCGTCAGCCAATCGTGTAATTGTCTGGAAGAATGGGGCAGCATGGAGCTGTTCGCTCCAAAGATCAAAGCGGGTGGTACTCATTACCTTCCCATCTTCCAGCACCCAGCCTGCATATGACTCCCGGCGCTGCTATACCGGTGATGGTACTGGTCACATCAGCCTTGTTAGCCCGGAGAGGCAGAAGATGAACTCCACACATGACGCCCCAATGCAGCCATTCTTTTTGTGGGTGGGGTGGTTGGGGGAGCCCATGAGAATTTGCAGCCAGTTACTGTGGGCAATACTAGTATTGTTCGGTTTAAAGACAATGGCGCAAACCATACTCTTGTGCACACTGAGTTTCTGTTACCAGAGGAACTAATTATTGCTCTAGTGTTGTGCCTGGGGGTGGTGTCGTCCGGAGTCATGGGTACTCAGCCTCGCAGTATGGGTGCTGTGTGGTGGCCATTATTGCTGTAGTGTTGTGCCTGGGGGTGGTGTGGCCCGGAGTCATGGGTACTCAGCCTCGCAGTATGGGTGCTGTGTGGTGGCCATTATTGCTGTAGTGTTGTGCCTGGGGGTGGTGTGGCCCGGAGTCATGGGTACTCAGCCTCGCAGTATGGGTGCTGTGTGGTGGCCATTATTACTGTAGTGTTGTGCCTGGGGGTGGTGTGGCCCGGAGTCATGGGTACTCAGCCTCGCAGTATGGGTGCTGTGTGGTGGCCATTATTGCTGTAGTGTTGTGCCTGGGGGTGGTGTGGCCCGGAGTCATGTGTGCTCAGCCTCGCAGTATGGGTGCTGTGTGGTGGCCATTATTACTGTAGTGTTGTGCCTGGGGGTGGTGTGGCCTGGAGTCATGGGTACTCAGCCTCGCAGTATGGGATGCTGTGTGGTGGCCATTATTGCTGTAGTGTTGTGCCTGGGGGGGTGTGGCCTGAAGTCATGGGTACTCAGCCTCGCAGTATGGATGCTGTGTGGTGGCCATTATTGCTGTAGTGTTGTGCCTGGGGGTGGTGTGGCCTGAAGTCATGGGTACTCAGCCTCGCAGTATGGGCGCTGTGTGGTGACCATTATTGCTGTAGTGTTGTGCCTGGGGGTGGTGTGGCCTGGAGTCATGGGTACTCAGCCTCGCAGTATGGATGCTGTGTGGTGGCCATTATTGCTGTAGTGTTGTGCCTGGCGGTGGTGTGGCCTGAAGTCATGGGTACTCAGCCTCGCAGTATGGGTGCTTGTGTGGTGGCCATTATTACTGTAGTGTTGTGCCTGGGGGTGGTGTTGTGTCGACCCGCCACCACAATTGTGGATTACCAGGGCAATGGGGTACTCAGAGCCGAGCCCATGGAAGTCTATGGGGTTTGTCACAGGTAGCGGTGGCTCGGTCTGTGGCCCTGGCGGTCTGGCGTATGTTGGGGGAATATTTACAGGGGATAGATATATTTACAGTTCGTGACGCCACCTGTAGTCTCTGGTAATTTGTACCAGCGCTGCTGTAGATCTCTGAGGGGATGGTGAGGCAGCTAGATGTCGGGTCCCCTACAGGTGGGACTCTTCCCTCAGGTCGGTAGTTATGGTAGGGTTGTGCAGGCATGCAAGTAAATAACTCAGTCTCACACGGTCAGCGTCTTTCCATACCTTTACTTGTAAGATGGTAAGGCAGGTCCCAGGGAGGCTGATCCAAGGAGAATGTATTTCGAGATAGCAGCTGGACAAGTTAGGGGCCTCCTTTACTTTCACAACGATGAGTACAACCAGCATGAAGCGTAGTTCCCTCTATAACTCCAGCTACTCCATAGCTGTACTGCCCAGTCAGTTTTGTGGTCGGAGCCTTCTGTGAGAGAGCTGAGTTCCTATTCTTGCTGATGAGGCTCAAGGTTCTCACTCCCCTGACCCCAGTTACGTACCGACTATTTAGGGGCTGCTTGCCGCGACCTAAGGTCCGATAAGCCTCTGGGTTTTCTACCACCATGCGTGAAGCTATGGTGCTGCTTCGGTCTCCAGTGACTGGTGACAATGTGCAGGACTTCTCCAATCCTATAGCACTCAAAATTCCTACCACTGTGCCTTTCGCCTTGTCCGCGCTGGTAGCATAAGCATTTCTCACTTCACAGGTTAATAAAGTCAGTCCCTTACTTAATTCCTTTCTTGAGCTTGTTGCCAGACTCTCAGTAATCTTCTAGGCAGGAGCACGTCTCTGAACCTTCACTGTCCTTGAGACAGGAGACTGAAGTATATCTGCAACTCACTTCTTTCTTCTTTATAAATGTCTCAGTCTGTCTTCTAGTGGGGCACAGCTCTGACCAGGCTGAGGTGATCTGGCTCACCTGTACTGGACTCCACTTTCTGAACTGCACAATCAACCCTCCTCTGTCCTCCTGACAGGAAACTGAACTCTGAATGACTAACTGACTTCTCACACTCCCTGAATGTGACTAGACTATATATATCTGTGGGCGTGTCTAAGTGTGTGTTGAAATGAATGTTCATTGAGCATTAAACTGCTATCTCTCCACACATTCTCCAGGGTACTGCGTGTGCCTAACACCAGGGCTACACAGTGTGGCCCGGAGTCATGGGTACTCAGCCTCGCAGTATGGGTGCTGTGTGGTGGCCATTATTGCTGTAGTGTTGTGCCTGGTGGTGGTGTGGCCTGGAGTCATGGGTACTCAGCCTCGCAGTATGGGTGCTGTGTGGTGGCCATTATTGCTGTAGTGTTGTGCCTGGGGGTGGTGTGGCCTGGAGTCATGGGTACTCAGCCTCGCAGTATGGGTGCTGTGTGGTGGCCATTATTGCTGTAGTGTTGTGCCTGGGGGTGGTGTGGTCCGGAGTCATGGGTACTCAACCTCGCAGTATGGATGCTGTGTGGTGGCCATTATTGCTGTAGTGTTGTGCCTGGGGGTGGTGTCGTCCGGAGTCATGGGTACTCAGCCTCGCAGTATGGGTGCTGTGTGGTGGCCATTATTGCTGTAGTGTTGTGCCTGGGGGTGGTGTGGCCCGGAGTCATGGGTACTCAGCCTCGCAGTATGGATGCTGTGTGGTGGCCATTATTACTGTAGTGTTGTGCCTGGGGGTGGTGCGGCCTGGAGTCATGGGTGCTCAGCCTCGCAGTATGGGTGCTGTGTGGTGGCCATTATTGCTGTAGTGTTGTGCCTAGTGGTGGTGTGGCCCGGAGTCATGGGTGCTCAACCTCGCAGTATGGGTGCTGTGTTGTGGCCATTATTGCAGTAGTGTTGTGCCTGGGGGTGGTGTGGCCCGGAGTCATGGGTACTCAGCCTCGCAGTATGGGTGCTGTGTGGTGGCCATTATTGCTGTAGTGTTGTGCCTAGTGGTGGTGTGGCCTGGAGTCATGGGTGCTCAGCCTCGCAGTATGGGTGCTGTGTTGTGGCCATTATTGCAGTAGTGTTGTGCCTGGGGGTGGTGTGGCCCGGAGTCATGGGTACTCAGCCTCGCAGTATGGGTGCTGTGTGGCGGCCATTATTACTGTAGTGTTGTGCCTGGGGCGGTGTGGCCTGGAGTCATGGGTACTCAGCCTCGCAGTATGGATGCTGTGTGGTGGCCATTATTGCTGTAGTATTGTGCCTGGGGGTGGTGTGGCCCGGAGTCATGTGTACTCAGCCTCGCAGTATGGATGCTGTGTGGTGGCCATTATTGCTGTAGTGTTGTGCCTGGGGGCGGTGTGGCCTGGAGTCATGGGTACTCAGCCTCGCAGTATGGGTGCTGTGTGGTGGCCATTATTACTGTAGTGTTGTGCCTGGGGGTGGTGTGGTCTGGAGTCATGGGTACTCAGCCTCGCAGTATGAGTGCTGTGTGGTGGCCATTATTGCTATGTGTTGTGCCTGGGGGTGGTGTGGTCCGGAGTCATGGGTACTCAGCCTCGCAGTATGGGTGCTGTGTGGCGGCCATTATTACTGTAGTGTTGTGCCTGGGGGCGGTGTGGCCTGGAGTCATGGGTACTCAGCCTCGCAGTATGAGTGCTGTGTGGTGGCCATTTTGCTGTAGTGTTGTGCCTGGGGTGGTGTGGCCGGAGTCATGTGTACTCAGCCTCGCAGTATGGGTGCTGTGTGGTGGCCATTATTGCTGTAGTGTTGTGCCTGGGTGGTGTGGCCCGGAGTCATGGGTACAGCTCGCAGTATGGGTGCTGTGTGGTGGCCATTATTGCTGTAGTGTTGTGCCTGGGGGTGGTGTGGCCGGAGTCATGGGTCTCAGCCTCGCAGTATGGGTGCTGTGTGGTGGCATTATTGCTGTGTGTTGTGCTGGGGGTGGTGTGCCGGAGTCATGGGTCTCAGCCTCGCAGTATGGGTGTGTGTGGTGGCCATTATTGCTGTAGTGTTGTGCTGGGGGTGGTGTGGCCGGAGTCATGGGTACTCAGCCTCGCAGTATGGTGTGTGTGGTGGCCATTATTGCTGTAGTGTTGTGCCTGGGGGTGGTGTGGCCGGAGTCATGGTCTCTTTCCTGGGGTGGTGTGGCCGGAGTCATGGGTCTCAGCCTCGCAGTATGGGTGTGTGTGGGGCCATTATTGCTGTAGTGTTGCCTGGGGTGGTGTGCCCGGAGTCATGGGTCTCAGCCTCGCAGTAGGGTGCTGTGTGGTGGCCATTATTGCTTATGTTGTGCCTGGGGTGGGTGTGGCCGGAGTCAGGGTACTCAGCCTCGCAGTATGGGTGCTGTGTGGTGGCCATTATTGCTTAGTGTTGTGCCTGGGGTGGTGTGGCCGGAGTCATGGGTACTCAGCTCCATATGGGTGTGTGTGGGCCTTATTGCTGTAGTGTTGTGCTGGGGGGTGTGCCGGAGTCTGGTACTCAGCCTGCAGTATGGGTGCTGTGGGTGCCATTATCTGAGTTTGTGCCTGGGGTGGTGTGCGGATCTGGTACTCAGCCTCGCAGTATGGGTGCTGTGTGGTGCCATTATTGCTGTGTGTTGTTCTGGGGTGGTGTGGCCGGGTCATGGCCGAGCCTCGCAGTATGGGTGCTGTGTGGTGGCCATTATTGCTGTGTGTGTGTGCTGGGGTGTGGTGTGCCCGGAGTCATGGGTGCTCGTGCCATTGCAGTATGGTGTGGCTGGTGTGGTGGCCATTATGGTAGTGTTTGCCTGGGGGTGGTGTGGCCGGAGTCATGGGTACTGCCTCGGGTGATGGGTGCTGTGGTGGGCCATTATGCTGTAGTGTTGTGCTGGGGTGTGTGGTGCCGGAGTCTGGTGTCAGCCTCGCAGTATGGTGCTGTGTGGGTGGCCATTATTGCTGTAGTGTTGTGCCTGGGGTGGTGTGGCCCGGAGTCATGGGTACTCAGCCTCGCAGTATGGGTGCTGTGTGGTGGCCATTATTGCTGTAGTGTTGTGCCTGGGGGTGGTGTGGCCCGGAGTCATGGGTACTCAGCCTCGCAGTATGGGTGCTGTGTGGTGGCCATTATTGCTGTAGTGTTGTGCCTGGGGTGGTGTGGCCGGAGTCATGGGTACTCAGCCTCGCAGTATGGGTGCTGTGTGGTGGCCATTATTGCTGTAGTGTTGTGCCTGGGGTGGTGTGGCCGAGTCATGGGTACTCAGCCTCGCAGTATGGGTGCTGTGTGGTGGCCATATTGCTGTAGTGTTGTGCCTGGGGGGTGTGGCCCGGAGTCATGGGTACTCAGCCTCGCAGTATGGGTGCTGTGTGGTGGCCATTATTCTGTAGTGTTGTGCTGGGGTGGTGTGGCCCGGAGTCATGGTACTCAGCCTCGCAGTATGGTGCTGTGTGGTGGCCATTATTGCTGTAGTGTTGTGCCTGGGGTGGTGTGGCCCGGAGTCATGGTACTCAGCCTCGCAGTATGGGTGCTGTGTGGTGGCCATTATGCTGTAGTGTTGTGCCTGGGGTGGTGTGGCCCGAGTCATGGTACTCAGCCTCGCAGTATGGTGCTGTGTGGTGGCCATTATTGCTGTAGTGTTGTGCCTGGGGTGGTGTGGCCGGATCATGGGTACTCAGCCTCGCAGTATGGGTGCTGTGTGGTGGCCATTATTGCTGTAGTGTTGTGCCTGGGTGGTGTGCCGGAGTCAGGTACTCAGCCTCGCAGTATGGTGTGTGTGGTGGCCATTATTGCTGTAGTGTTGTGCCTGGGGGGTGTGGCCCGGAGTCATGGTACTCAGCCTCGCAGTATGGGTGCTGTGTGTGGCCATTATTGCTGTAGTGTTGTCTGGGGGGTGTGGCCGGAGTCATGGGTACTCAGCCTCGCAGTATGGGTGCTGTGTGGTGGCCATTATTGCTTAGTGTTGTGCCTGGGGGGGTGTGGCCGGAGTCATGGTATCAGCCTCGCAGTATGGTGCTGTGTGGTGGCCATTATTGCTGTAGTGTTGTGCCTGGGGTGTGTGGCCGGAGTCATGGGTACTCAGCCTCGCAGTATGGGTGCTGTGTGGTGGCCATTATGCTGTAGTGTTGTGCTGGGGTGGTGTGGCCCGGAGTCATGGTACTCAGCCTCGCAGTATGGGTTGTGTGTGGCCATTATTGCTGTAGTGTTGTGCCTGGGGGTGGTGTGGCCCGGAGTCATGGGTACTCAGCCTCGCAGTATGGGTGCTGTGTGGTGGCCATTATTGCTGTAGTGTTGTGCCTGGGGTGGTGTGGCCCGGAGTCATGGGTACTCAGCCTCGCAGTATGGGTGCTGTGTGGTGGCCATTATTGCTGTAGTGTTGTGCCTGGGGTGGTGTGGCCCGGAGTCATGGTACTCAGCCTCGCAGTATGGGTGCTGTGTGGTGGCCATTATTGCTGTAGTGTTGTGCCTGGGGGGTGTGGCCCGGAGTCATGGTACTCAGCCTCGCAGTATGGGTGCTGTGTGGTGGCCATTATTGCTGTAGTGTTGTGCCTGGGGGGTGTGGCCCGGAGTCATGGGTACTCAGCCTCGCAGTATGGGTGCTGTGTGGTGGCCATTATTGCTGTAGTGTTGTGCCTGGGGTGGTGTGGCCGGAGTCATGGGTACTCAGCCTCGCAGTATGGGTGCTGTGTGGTGGCCATTATTGCTGTAGTGTTGTGCCTGGGGTGGTGTGGCCCGGAGTCATGGGTACTCAGCCTCGCAGTATGGGTGCTGTGTGGTGGCCATTATTGCTGTAGTGTTGTGCCTGGGGTGGTGTGCCGGAGTCATGGGTCTCAGCCTCGCAGTATGGGTGCTGTGTGTGGCCATTATTGCTGTAGTGTTGTGCCTGGGGGGTGTGGCCGGAGTCATGGTACTCAGCCTCGCAGTATGGGTGCTGTGTGGTGGCCATTATTGCTGTAGTGTTGTGCCTGGGGGTGGTGTGGCCCGGAGTCATGGGTCTCAGCCTCGCAGTATGGGTGCTGTGTGGTGGCCATTATTGCTGTAGTGTTGTGCCTGGGGTGGTGTGGCCGGAGTCATGGGTACTCAGCCTCGCAGTATGGGTGCTGTGTGGTGGCCATTATTGCTGTAGTTTGTGCCTGGGGTGGTGTGGCCCGGAGTCATGGGTACTCAGCCTCGCAGTATGGGTGCTGTGTGGTG
>JARQOD010005644.1:0-46919 GCA_033576555.1 Oophaga sylvatica
ACCGTCCAGGCCTATGCTCTCTGCGGGCCTCGGTGTCCTGCACGGTTTCAGCTTGACTTTAGTGCCAGCCTCAGTCTCGGTATAGTGGCTCACCAGATAAGTACGACCAGGCACGTCAGAACAGCTCTGCTGATTCTTCCTCAGAAACTTTCGTACCTCCTGTTTTTGGGGCACTGACCCTGTGTCACCAACTGTCACAGGAGGTATAGGGGTTTTCTCTAATTCCCCCTGAACTTTCTTTAGCACATCTACTTTCTTAAATATCAGTTGATTCATAATTCTATCTCACAGAACCCAAGCGCCTCTGTCATGGTCTCTGACCATTCCGAGCCACACTGTTCAAACGATTGGCACTGTAGAGGGAGCTGATCGTTTTTCTTGGTCGGTACACATAATTTATCCTCTTCTGGTACAGGCTCACTTTGCATAAGACTCAGAGCTCTTACTTCTTTCTCCAGGAGATCCTCATGGCTACGCATCTTCTCCTGTAGTTGTTGGACGTCCTTTATGTCTTCGGCCCTTTCTTCAGGCTCTTCTGGTAGGACATGCTCAGAAGCCCTACCATCAGTCTTCTTTTCCACCACGTTCTGCATCCCATCTGAGCTCCCGTGTATCTGCAGCGGCAACGGAGCGACACATCGCCCCTCCCACTCACTGGGACGTGGTTCATGGTAGACTCCATGAAAATGCGCCTGAGCTCACCAAGGCCAACCCGAGGTCTCAAAATCTCATCTTGGGATTTATCCAGATCCTTTGGGTCGCTCGGAACTCCGATGGCGCACCGGGCGCCGAACTTCCGGCCCGAGCTTCGCGAGTCGCAGCCACGGATCCGGACAGTACACCGTCCACGCCGCTGTCTCCGGCAGAAACATATTCCGGGGCAGAGTCATTCCCCACATCTTCAGTCTTGTTCCTCACAGCTTCACTTGAGACATCAGCCTCTGGTGAGGCACCTGGCCTGGTGTCCACCACTTCCATGGCTTTCTCCACCTCTGCAGCATCACCTTCCGAGTCCTTGGCCTGATGCAGATCCACACCATACATTAATAACTTCTCATTTTCAACAGCATCCACTTGTGCTGTGTTCAGTTTCAGAGTCCTGTCTTTCACCTTAGTCTTCGCCAGGGAACCGGCCAACGGTACAACATCTTCAGATGCCATCCTCCGTCCGACTGCAAGGTCAGCCTCAGCCTTCCTCTCAGGACTCTCAATCTCCTCTGCTACCATGCCTTCCTCACTTGCACTGGTTGCTTTATTGTCATCAGATGACTCACTATCACCACCACTATCCCTGTCTGACCCCCTTTTCTCAGCCACATCTGGCTCACTTCCAGGGTTAGACACTTCATTTTCATTCACATCTTGATCTGGAACCTTAGTTAACATGTCATCCACAACATTAACTTCACCATCTGGTCCCTGGTTTCCCTCAGGTGGTCCCTCAAGTATGTGACTATGTGATAACCCCAGCACTATACTTCCATATAGCTCAGATACCAGGAGCTGACTTACGACCTCTCCCTGGACTTCAGTGTCCCTATACAATAGGTTATGTTCATGGCAGCATGAGGAAACCTCTCCTCAGAGCCAGGCTCTTGGGGAACCTCATTCAGAACAATTACATTTTCCTGTGCCGTTTTAAGAGTGGGGTCTCGCACCGGCTCACTCCCAAAATTGTCACAGGAGCCAGGCAGGTCAGGGACACTCGGTTCCCGAGAACCACCATCCTCGTCTCCCAACATCACCTGCAAAGAAATGTCATCTTTATCACGGTCATCATCAGTATCATCACTATTATGATTAGCATTATCATCATTATCAATATCAGCATCCTCATCATGGTCATCATCATTATCATGATCATCATTATCATTATCAATATTATCATGGTCATCATCATTATCACATAAGTTTAACGGCCCACTAGCATTGTGTTCCGCCCCTCGGGACTGCGCACCCTCAGTAGGAGCTTCATCACACTGTCCATCAGAAACATTTTTCCCCCAGAGATCCTTAGACCGGGGAAAGTCATTACCCAATATAACGGGTGCACCAGGGTCTTCACTACCCCCACTTCATATGAAACCTCCCGAGTTTGGGGACCAAGTCCACGGCAGTCTCTGGGTAGACTTTGGTGTCTCCATGGATGCACACCACACTCAGGTGCTTATCAGGGATGAAGTCCCTATCACTCAGGCTGTCACATACGGAAGTCACTGGACTCTCTGAGTCCAAGAGGGCCTGTGCTGGGCAGTCACTTACAACCACCGGGGACCCCTGTGGTCCAGTCTCTTCGGCTGAGGTGGACACACACACAGGCTCTGCGCAGGGAGAGAGGGATCTGCCAACATCACAACACATAGGCTCCCCCTCTATTGGACAGTTGGCTGCAATTTCACGCCAGCTCCAACACTGTCCATCACACTCTCCCACCCACATGTCCCCTCGGGCCTGAACCCGCTTATCAGCATACCCCATGTCCCCAACAGCTGGAACGCTCTTACCGCGAGAGTTCAGCGTCCGGGAACTCCGAAGTGACGACCTCTCAGACGGCTGTACCTCAGGAGGACGTGCTTGGGTGTAGCGGTCCACTATCACCTTTTCAACTCCATAATCAGGCCTGCTGACTGCAGACTCCCAACTGTATCTCCAGTCATGGACTCTCCTGGCACAGGCTGTCAACGTAACACCCAGCCGGGTAAGAATCGCCGCTTTCAGCTTGGCATAGTCTTCGCTGTCCTGCTTGCTCAGGTCAGCCCAGACTTTTTGGGGTTCCCCAATCAGATAGGGTATGACCGCCATGGCCCATTCAGATAGTGGCAGATTCTCCTCTGCCAGTCTCTCAAACCTAGTAAGATATACCTCCACATCATCACGAGGTGTCATTTTTCTCAAGGACCGTCTTACCGCCTTCTTTATAGCGGACAACGCCGGTGCCTTCACAACATTACTTCGGGACGCAGCACCGAAATCCTTTTTTGGTGCTGTCATCTGCTCAACAAATAACCGGTTATTCTCCTGCTGCTGCAGGAATTGCTGCTGGGCCTGCTGCATGTGCTGCTGGTGCTGCAGGCGCTGCTGCTCCATGCTCTGCTGCATGCTTCGCTGGGCCTGCACCAGGTACTCAACGAGCTCCTCCATACTGCCGGACTCATCTGTCTCAATCACAGCAGTCTTATGTTGCATATTAACTTGCGCCATTTGTTCAAACAGCGCCTCCATGCTGTCATCCATGCTGTCAGATATCTCTGTCTTCACAACGGCAGACTTCAGTCAAGGCATACACACTACACAGCTTTTTTCCACAGAAAATTCAGCCTTGCTGTGCAAACACCCTTTTTTTTTTTTTTTTTTCTTTTGCAAAGTCTATTAGGGCTCCTGTCTCTTTAAGACTGCTCCACAGACGTTTCTCTTGCTGCTGCACATTCCACAGTCATTTTCACAACAAGTTCAGCTTTGCTGTGCATACATTTTCTCTCTGCAGACCCTATCAGGGCCACTGTCTCTCCAAGACTGCTCCAAACAGACGTTTCTGCTGACACACTTCTTTTTTTTTTTTTTTTTCTGCTGCTATTTCAATAGACTTCACTTTTAATGCTGTCTCTCGCCACTGTGCTGCATGCACACTCCAGCACTAACTGTACCAGGCCCTGCGCTGCCCCAGCATTCTCCGCCAATTGTAGCCTTTCCGGGGGTTTTAGCTCTAGGATCGCTGTCTGGGTAGACAGAATGGCACGGAAACAGTTCATTCAGACAGCAGTTTGGTGAAAACTGGCCGCAACCAGTTTTATTAAAGTCCACAGCACACAGATAAAAACAAAGCATAAACAAAAGACCTGGGCTTGTCTAGCCTCTAATTACTCTTAGATAGATGGCCCTCTCTATCCGGGACCCAGACTCTACCAGTCTGTGCCCAAAACAACACATATCACATATGTTACCAGTATGGAGCTTCACAGATACTCCTCCTTGTGTCTGAAGGCACCTTCCATGACCAGACCCGAGAGAGATCCACTCCTATTCAGCCGCTCTTCACACGGATTCGCACTGAGACTACTCCTATGTCCGGGGTCCTTCCTGCACCCAAACTGAGATAGCTCAAACACTCTTGGAGACTGCTTCCTTGTGCCAGGACACCTCTCTGTGTCCAGGCTAAAGACAGCTCTAACACTCTTGGAGACTGTTTCTTGTGCCAGGACACCTTCCTGTGTCCAGGCTAAACTAGCTCTCTGACTGTGCTCCCAAGCACCTACTTCTGGCTTCCTAATCAACACCTGAGTGGATTCAGGTCTGAGCTGCAAGCGTGTACTGAATGGCAGGTGTAGTGACCTTTCTTTACCACCAGGTTTACAAAGCCACACATTTCGCTCATACCAGTCAGCAAGGTACTTAGGTGAAATATACACCTCATTCACCACATATTCCTTCACTGTCTCACAATATACACTGCACAGTACCACTCCTCCTGTCCTGTATATATAACACTGCACAGTACCACTCCTCCTGTCCTGTATATATACACTGCACATTACCACTCCTCCTGTCCTGTATATATACACTGCACAGTATCACTCCTCCTGTCCTGTATATACACACTGCACAGTACCACTCCTCCTGTCCTGTATATATACACTGCAAGGTACCACTCCTCCTGTCCTGTATATATACACTGCACAGAACAGCTCCTCCTATCCTGTATATATACACTGCACAGTACCACTCCTCCTCTCCTGTATATATACACTGCACAGTACCACTCCTCCTGTCCTGTATATATACACTGCACAGTACCACTCCTCCTGTCCTGTATATATACACTGCACAGTACCACTCCTCCTGTCCTGTATATATACACTGCACAGTACCACTCCTCCTGTCCTGTATATATACACTGCACAGCACCACTCCTCCTGTCCTGTATATATACACTGCACAGTACCACTCCTACTGTATATATACACTGCACAGTACCACTCCTCCTGTCCTGTATATATACACTGCACAGTACCACTCCTACTGTATATATACACTGCACAGTACCACTCCTCCTGTCCTGTATATATACACTGCACAGTACCACTCCTCCTGTCCTGTATATATACACTGCACAGTACCACTCCTCCTGTCCTGTATATATACACTGCACAGTACCACTCCTCCTGTCCTGTATATATACACTGCACAGCACCACTCCTCCTGTCCTGTATATATACACTGCACAGTACCACTCCTCCTGTCCTGTATATATACACTGCACATTACCATTCCTCCTGTCCTGTATATATACACTGCACAGTATCACTCCTCCTGTCCTGTATATATACACTGCACAGTACCACTCCTCCTGTCCTGTATATATACACTGCACAGTATCACTCCTCCTGTCCTGTATATATACACTGCACAGTACCACTCCTCCTGTCCTGTATATATACACTGCCCAGTACCACTCCTCCTGTCCTGTATATATACACTGCACAGTACCTCTCCTCCTGTCCTGTATATATACACTGCACAGTACCACTCCTCCTGTCCTGTATATATACACTGCACAGTACCACTCCTCCTGTCCTGTATATATACACTGCACAGTACCACTCCTCCTGTCCTGTATATATACACTGCACAGTACCACTCCTCCTGTCCTGTACATATATACTGCACAGTACCACTCCTCCTGTCCTGTACATATATACTGCACAGTACCACTCCTCCTGTCCTGTTTATACACTGCACAGTACCACTCCTCCTGTCCTGTATATATACACTGCACAGTACCACTCCTCCTGTATATATACACTGCACAGTACCACTCCTCCTGTATATATACACTGCACAGTACCACTCCTCCTGTATATACACTGCACAGTAACACTCCTCCTGTCCTGTATATATACACTGCACAGTACCATTCCTCCTGTCCTGTACATATATACTGCACAGTACCACTCCTCCTGTCCTGTATATATACACTGCACAGTACCACTCCTCCTGTATATATACACTGCACAGTACCTCTCCTCCTTTCCTGTATATATACACTGCACAGTACCACTCCTCCTGTCCTGTATATATACACTGCACAGTACCACTCCTACTGTCCTGTATATATACACTGCACAGTACCACTCCTCCTGTCCTGTATATATACACTGCACAGTACCACTCCTGTCCTGTATATATACACTGCACAGTACCACTCCTCCTGTCCTGTATATATACACTGCACAGTACCACTCCTCCTGTCCTGTATATATACACTGCACAGTACCACTCCTCCCGTATATATACACTGCACAGTACCACTCCTCCTGTCCTGTATATATACACTGCACAGTACCACTCCTCCTGTCCTGTATATATACACTGCACAGTACCACTCCTCCTGTCCTGTATATATACACTGCACAGTACCACTCCTCCTATCCTGTATATATACACTGCACAGTACCACTCCTCCTCTCCTGTATATATACACTGCACAGTACCACTCCTCCTGTCCTGTATATATACACTGCACAGTACCACTCCTCCTGTCCTGTATATATACACTGCACATTACCACTCCTCCTGTCCTGTATATATACACTGCACAGTACCACTCCTCCTGTCCTGTATATATACACTGCACAGTATCACTCCTCCTGTCCTGTATATATACACTGCACAGTACCACTCCTACTGTATATATACACTGCACAGTACCACTCCTCCTGTCCTGTATATATACACTGCACAGTACCACTCCTACTGTATATATACACTGCACAGTACCACTCCTCCTGTCCTGTATATATACACTGCACAGTACCACTCCTCCTGTCCTGTATATATACACTGCACAGTACCACTCCTCCTGTCCTGTATATATACACTGCACAGTACCACTCCTCCTGTCCTGTATATATACACTGCACAGCACCACTCCTCCTGTCCTGTATATATACACTGCACAGTACCACTCCTCCTGTCCTGTATATATACACTGCACATTACCACTCCTCCTGTCCTGTATATATACACTGCACAGTATCACTCCTCCTGTCCTGTATATATACACTGCACAGTACCACTCCTCCTGTCCTGTATATATACACTGCACAGTACCACTCCTCCTGTCCTGTATATATACACTGCACATTACCACTCCTCCTGTCCTGTATATATACACTGCACAGTACCACTCCTCCTGTCCTGTATATATACACTGCACAGTATCACTCCTCCTGTCCTGTATATACACTGCACAGTACCACTCCTCCTGTCCTGTATATATACACTGCCCAGTACCACTCCTCCTGTCCTGTATATATACACTGCACAGTACCTCTCCTCCTGTCCTGTATATATACACTGCACAGTACCACTCCTCCTGTCCTGTATATATACACTGCACAGTACCACTCCTCCTGTCCTGTATATATACACTGCACAGTACCACTCCTCCTGTCCTGTATATATACACTGCACAGTACCACTCCTCCTGTATATATACACTGCACAGTACCACTCCTCCTGTCCTGTGTATATACATTGCCCAGTACCACTCCTCCTGTCCTGTATATATACACTGCCCAGTACCACTCCTCCTGTCCTGTATATATACACTGCACAGTACCACTCCTCCTGTATATATACACTGCACAGTACCACTCCTCCTGTATATATACACTGCACAGTACCACTCCTCCTGTCCTGTATATATACACTGCACAGTACCACTCCTCCTGTCCTGTATATATACACTGCACAGTACCATTCCTCCTGTCCTGTATATATACACTGCACAGTACCACTCCTCCTGTATATATACACTGCACAGTACCACTTCTCCTGTCCTGGATATATACACTGCACAGTACCACTCCTCCTGTATATATACACTGCACAGTACCTCTCCTCCTGTCCTGTATACACTGCACAGTACCACTCCTCCTGTCCTGTATATATGCACTGCACAGTACCACTCTTGTCCTGTATATATACACTGTACAGCACCACTCCTCCTGTATATATACACTGCACAGTACCACTCCTCCTGTCCTGTATATATACACTGCACAGTACCACTCTTGTCCTGTATATATACACTGCACAGTACCACTCCTCCTGTCCTGTATATATACACTGCACAGTACCACTCCTCCTGTCCTGTATATATACACTGCACAGTACCACTCCTCCTGTCCTGTATATATACTGTGGCAAGACGACTCGCTCGGTTCTCCTGGAGGCAGACTCAGGACACACGTTCTCTGGGTTTTCTTTCTGCTGGTTTATTATCAGCCATAAACTCATGCAGGTTTCGCAGGAAAAGTAAACATAACCCCTCTGGGTTAAACGGGAAAAACATAAAAAAAACAAACAATAACTCAGTCCATAGATGAGTGGGTTCCGCCCGCTCTCGGTAGCATAAACTGCACTACTAAAGTCCTTGTGGAAAGCTCTGCAGCTTCCACTATCCTGTCTGGAGACTTGCCTCTCCAGACCACACCAGAGAAAAAAAAACAGGACTGAGCTTTTATACATTGCTCAGCCACACCCTTTTAACATATAACATGCTGGCAGATAAATAAAGTAGGTCTTAGTTCACACAGGAGAGCATCCTGTGTGACACATACCTCCCCTCACATATAAAACCAGTGACACTGTCACATATTCCCCCCCTCTGCCCAAAGCCGGGGGTTTGGGCACCTTCTGACACCAGACAGGGAATCCTAGAGAGGGCATCTGCATTCCCATGTAACTTCCCTGGCCTATGCTCTACGTGAAATTTAAATTCTTGAAGCTCTAGAAACCATCTAGTTACCCTAGCATTTTTTCCCCTCTTTTCCCTCAACCATCTCAACAGGGCATGGTCTGTTACTAATTTAAACTTCCGGCCTAGTAGGTAATATTTCAGTGTATCCACGGCCCATTTTATGGCTAAACACTCTTTCTCTACTATGGCGTAGTTCTTCTCGCAGGAGGACAGCTTTCGGCTTAGATAGAGAATGGGATGTTCTTCCCCATTTATTTCTTGGGAGAGTACGGCCCCTAGACCAACCTCTGATGCGTCAGTCTGGACCACAAATTCTTTCTTAAAGTCTGGCGCGACCAGGACAGGCTGCTTGCACAGTGTTAGCTTCAGCTTTTGAAACGCTGTCTCCGTTTCTTCCGTCCATTTCACCATGGTTGATTTGGTGCCTTTTAGAAGATCTGTTAGTGGGGCAGCAATCGTGGCGAAATTCGGGATAAACCGCCGGTAGTATCCCACCATTCCCAGGAATGCTTTCACCTGCTTCTTTGAGAGCGGTTGCGGCCAGGTTTGAATTGCCTCCACTTTCTTGATCTGCGGCTTTATTTCGCCTCTCCCAACAACATAGCCCAGGTACTTGGCCTCCTCTTTTCCGATGGCACACTTCTTCGGATTTATGGTAAATCCTGCTTTCCTTAGCGCGTCCAAAACGGCCTGTAGTTTAGGTAGGTGACTAGCCCAGTCTGGGCTAAAGACCACAATGTCGTCGAGGTAGGCTGCGGCATACTCCTTATGTGGGGCTAGGATCCGATCCATAGCCCTCTGGAAAGTGGCTGGGGCCCCCTGTAGTCCGAACGGCATCCGCTCTTATTGAAAACAGCCATCAGGTGTTGAGAAAGCCGTCTTCTCTTTAGCCATCTAGGACATGGGGATCTGCCAGTAGCCCTTAGTCAGGTCAAGAGTGGTGATGTACCTCGCCGGTCCAAGCCTCTCGATGAGTTCGTCGACGCGGGGCATCGGGTACGCTTCACACTTGGATACCTCATTTAGCCGACGGTAGTCATTACAAAACCTCCACTCTCCATTGGGTTTCGGCACGAGGACGATTGGGCTCGACCACCCACTCTTCGACTCCTCTATTACCCCGAGTTCTAACATCCTCTTCACCTCAGCCGAGATCACCTCCCAGCGTGCTTCCGGAATCCGATACGGCTTCAAATTCACTCGTACATGCGGTTCTGTCAGCACGTCATGCTCTATCACTTGTATATGCCCCGGCAACTCTGAGAACAGGTCCCGATTCCGCTGTAGCAATTCTCGACACTGTTGCTTCTGGGCCGGTGATAGAGTCTCTGCTATAGTGACCTCCTCCACCTTGCCTTCTGGTGCGGCTCCCAGGCAAGGAGTTTCCACAGGTTCACGGTCCCGCCACGGCTTGAGCAAGTTTATATGATATATTTGATGTGCCTTCCTTCGGCCAGGCTGGTGGACTTTATAATTAACCTCGCTGACTTTCTCCACCACCTCGTATGGACCTTGCCATTTGGCGAGGAACTTGCTCTCGACGGTAGGGATCAGCACCAAAACACGGTCTCCGGGCTGGAACTGTCTTAGTCTCGCCGACCGGTTATAGACTCTCGCCTGGGCTTCCTGCGCCTGGAGGAGATGTTCCTTTACGATGGGCATCACCTTTGACATTCTCTCCTGTAACTGGGCGACATGTTCGATGATACTCCGGTGTGGCGTGACTTCAGCCTCCCAAGTTTCCTTGGCGATGTCTAGGAGACCTCTTGGATGCCGCCCATATAGGAGCTCAAATGGAGAGAAGCCCGTGGAAGCTTGAGGAACTTCTCTGACCGAGAAAAGCAGAAATGGGAGCAGGTAGTCACAGTCTCTCCCATCCTTTTCAACGACCTTCTTGAGCATCGCCTTTAAGGTCTTGTTGAAGCGTTCCACTAGGCCGTCCGTTTGTGGATGATAAACCGAGGTCCGCAGCTGAGTTATCTGAAGGACTCTGCAAAGCTCCTTCATCACCTTGCTCATGAAGGGGTTCCTTGGTCTGTTAGAATCTCTTTTGGTAGACCTGTCCGAGCAAAAATATGGACCAACTCTCGGGCTATACTTTTACTGGACATGTTCCTTAGGGGAACCGCTTCTGGATACCGAGTCGCATAGTCCATGACGACCAGGATATATTGGTGGCCCCGAGCTGTTTTGACTATGGGGCCCACGAGGTCCATGGCAATCCTCTCAAAGGGAACCTCTATCACAGGTAGTGGAATTAAGGGGCTACGGAGTGGGAGGAGGGAGCGGTTATTTGGCAGGTGGGGCAGGACCTACAAAAGTTTTGAATTTCTCGATAACACCCTGGCCAATAAAACCTCCTCAGTATCCTCTCCTGAGTTTTCTCGACCCCTAGGTGTCCCCCCAGAACATGTGAATGGGCCATGTCTAGCACCCGCCGTCTGTATGGCCCCGGCACTAACAGCTGTTCCACTATCTCACCGCCCCTCAGTTTGGCCACCCGATATAGCAACTCTCCCTGTACTGCAAAGTGGGGGAATCTGGTGTCGGCCCCTGGCTCTTGGGCAACCCCATTACATACAGTAACCTGGTCGAACGCCCCTTTTAAGGTCAGGTCTCGAACTTGAGCAGTCCCAAAGTTCTCTCTGGACATACAGTTAGGTCCATAAATATTTGGACAGAGACAACATTTATCTAATTTTGGTTCTAGACATTACCACAATGAATTTGAAACAAAACAAATCAGATGCAGTTGAAGTTCAGACTTTCAGCTTTCATTTGAGGGTATCCACATTAAAATTGGATGAAGGGTTTAGGAGTTTCAGCTCCTTAACATGTGCCACCCTGTTTTTAAAGGGACCAAAAGTAATTGGACAAATGACTCCAAGGCTATTTCATGGACAGGTGTGGGCAATCCCTTCGTTATGTCATTCTCAATTAAGCAGATGAAAGGGCCGGAGTTGATTTGAGGTGTGGTGTTTGCATTTGGAAGGTTTTGCTGTGAAGGAAACATGTGGTCACAGGAGCTCTCCATGCAGGTGAAACAAGCCATCCTTAAGCTGCAAGAACAGAAAAAAACCCATCCAAGAAATTGCTACAACATTAGAAGTGGCAAAATCTACAATTTGGTACATCCTGAGAAAGAAAGAAAGCACTGGTGAACTCATCAATCCAAAAAGACCTGGGAGCCCACGGAAGACAACAGTGGTGGATGATCGCCGCATACTTTCTTTGGTGAAGAAGAACCCGTTCACAACATCAACTGAAGTCCAGAACACTCTCAGTGAAGTAGGTGTATCTGTCTCTAAGTCAACAGTAAAGAGAAGACTCCATGAAAGTAAATACAAAGGTTCACATCTAGATGCAAACCATTCATCAATTCCAAAAATAGACAGGCCAGAGTTAAATTTGCTGAAAAACACCTCCAGAAGCCAGCTCAGTTCTGGAAAAGTATTCTATGGACAGATGAGACAAAGATCAACCTGTACCAGAATGATGGGAAGCCAAAAGTTTGGAGAAGAAAGGGAACGGCACATGATCCAAGGCACACCACATCCTCTGTAAAACATGGTGGAGGCAACGTGATGGCATGGGCATGCATGGCTTTCAATGGCACTGGGTCACTTGTGTTTATTGATGACATAACAGCAGACAAGAGTAGCCGGATGAATTCTGAAGTGTACCGGGATATACTTTCAGCCCAGATTCAGCCAAATGCTGCAAACTTGATTGGACGGCGCTTCATAGTACAGATAGATAATGACCCCAAGCATACAGCCAAAGCTACACAGGAGTTCATGAGTGCAAAAAAGTGGAACATTCTTCAATGGCCAAGTCAATCACCAGATCTTAACCCAATTGAGCATGCATTTCACTTGCTCAAATCCAGACTTAAGAGGGAAAGACCCACAAACAAGCAAGACCTGAAGGCTGCGGCTGTAAAGGCCTGGCAAAGCATTAAGAAGGAGGAAACCCAGCGTTTGGTGATGTCCATGGGTTCCAGACTTAAGGCAGTGATTGCCTCCAAAGGATTCGCCACAAAATTTTGAAAATAAAAATATTTTGTTTGGGTTATGTTTATTTGTCCAAATACTTTTGACCTCCTAAAATGTGGAGTGTTTGTAAAGAAATGTGTACAATTCCTACATTTTCTAACACATATTTTTGTTCAACCCTTCAAATTAAACGTTACAGTCTGCACTTGAATTCTGTTGTAGAGGTTTCATTTCAAATCCAATGTGGTGGCATGCAGAGCCCAACTCGCGAAAATTGTGTCACTGTCCAAATATTTCTGGCCCTGACTGTATCTAACACAGGTAGGTCGGTCTCCTCGGTCACCGTCTCACCCTCATCACCGACAAGGATGCACAGTGGGAACTCCTCACTCTGAGACTCTGTCGGGGGTTCTTCTTCAAGGATCTCGCTTTTCCCCATGCCACTTAGTCCAGTTCCCTTCCCCACAAATCCCAAAATAAGGAAAAATCACGGCCCAATATGACGGGATGTATCAGGTCCTTTACCACCCCGACTTCATGGGACTGGGCACCACAGTCTGTCCCCACTGTTACTGTGGCCACGGGATAGTCCTTGGCGTCACCATGGATGCACCGAACACCCAGGGTTTTGGAAGGGATCAACTGGTGGGGAATGGATGCTCTGATCAAGGTCACCAGACTCCCGGAGTCCAACAGCCCAAGCACTTTTATTCCATTAATGGATACTGCACACACCTGCGGTCCCTTGCCGGGTCGACAGTCCACGCTTCAGGCTGGATAGGCATAATAGGAGACCCGTCTGCCTAGGCTGCAGTCCATGGGCTCAGGGATATTTGACACTTGGCGGCTACATGTCCAGGGTTGTGACATCTCCAGCAAACTATATCTTTCCCACTTGTTCTAAAGGCCCCTTCAATAGGAGTGGGACGCCCCCCAGTGGTGGCTCTAGACCCCTTCCATGGTGAACCCACCCCCTTTTGGGTATCCCAGTAGGGAGAAATGACTGCATCCGGTTTCCCAAGAGATCTCTCCACTATCTGGTACCTCTCTACCAGGCCGATAAAGTCATCTGCGTTCTGGGGATCACCCCGGGCAACCCAGATCTGTACTGACTTGGGAAGGGAGTGCATGAATCTATCAATCACCACCCGCTCAACCATCTGGGCCGGAGTGGAGGACTCCGGTTGTAGCCACTTCTGAACAAGATGCAATAAGTCAAACATCTGCGAACGAGGGGGTTTGTTGCTAGCATACGCCCAGTGATGAACTCGCTGGGCTCTTACTGCCATATTTACTCCCAGACGTGCTAAGATCTCTGTCTTTAGTTTGGGATACTCCTTAGCGTCTTGCAGCGCCAAGTCAAAATACGCTTTTTGGGGTTCACCCGATAAATATGGCGCCAGAACCTCTGCCCACTGTGCTGGTGGAAGTCTCTCCCGATCAGCCACCCTCTCAAAAACAGTCAGAAATGCTTCTACATCATCCCAGGGGTCATCTTCTGCATGGCCCGCCTTACCGCCTTCCTGACGTGAGAATCATCAGTCGGCCCAGGGTTGGGGTGACCGCCCTGCTTTGGATGGCGTCCGCCAAAAGCTGTATCTGTTGTTGCGCCTCCTTCTGGTGCTGCTGCTGCGACTTTTGCTGCAACTGGATCTGCTGAAGCAACAGTTTGGTCGTCTCCTGGTGCTGCTGCTGTATGCTCTGCTGGGCCTGCTGTATGCTCTGCTGGCTCTGTAGGTGTTGCTGCTGTATGCTCTGCTGGGCCTGGACCAGGTGCGTAACGAGCTCCTCCATGCTGCCGGACTTCTCTAGCTGGCTGGCAGCCTTCACCCAGGACATCCACCGGTCTTTGTGGCAGGTACACGTGGTCCTGGAATCCTGCACGCACTCTCACACCAACTGCTGGTTTATTATCAGCCATAAACTCATGCAGGTTTCGCAGGAAAAGTAAACATGACCCCTCTGGGTTAAACGGGAAAAACATAAAAAAAAAAAACAATAACTCAGTCCATAGATGAGTGGGTTCCGCCCGCTCTCGGTAGCATAAACTGCACTACTAAAGTCCTTGTGGAAAGCTCTGCAGCTTCCACTATCCTGTCTGGAGACTTTCCTCTCCAGACCACACCAGAGAAAAAAAAACAGGACTGAGCTTTTATACATTGCTCAGCCACACCCTTTTAACATATAACATGCTGGCAGATAAATAAAGTAGGTCTTAGTTCACACAGGAGAGCATCCTGTGTGACACATACCTCCCCTCACATATAAAACCAGTGACACTGTCACAATATACACTGCACAGTACCACTTCTCCTGTATATATACACTGCACAGTACCACTCCTCCTGTATATATACACTGCACAGTACCACTCCTCCTGTATATATACACTGCACAGTACCACTCCTCTTGTCCTGTATATGTACACTGCACAGTACCACTCCTCCTGTCCTGTATATATACACTGCACAGTACCACTCCTCCTGTCCTGTATATATACACTACACAGTACCACTCCTTCTGTCCTGTATATATACACTACACAGTACCACTCCTTCTGTCCTGTATATATACACTGCACAGTACCACTCCTCCTGTCCTGTATATATACACTGCACAGTACCACTCCTCCTGTCCTGTATATATACACTACACAGTACCACTCCTTCTGTCCTGTATATATACACTGCACAGTACCACTCCTCCTGTCCTGTATATATACACTGCACAGTACCACTTCTCCTGTCCTGTATATATACACTGCACAGTACCACTCCTCCTGTCCTGTATATATACACTGCACAGTACCATTCCTCCTGTCCTGTATATACACACTGCACAGTACCACTCCTCCTGTCCTGTATGTACACTGCACAGTACCACTCCTCCTGTCCTGTATATATACACTGCACAGTACCACTCCTCCTGTCCTGTATATATACACTGCACAGTACTACTCCTCCTGTCCTGTATATACACACTGCACAGTACCACTCCTCCTGTCCTGTATGTACACTGCACAGTACCACTCCTCCTGTCCTGTATATATACACTGCACAGTACCACTCCTCCTGTCCTATATATATATACACTGCACAGTACCGCTCCTCCTGTCCTATATGTATACACTGCATAGTACCGCTCCTCCTGTCCTGTATATATACACTGCACAGTACCACTCCTCCTGTCCTGTATATATACACTGCACAGTACCACTCCTCCTGTCCTGTGTATATACACTGCACAGTACAGCTCCTCCTGTCCTGTATATATACACTGCACAGTACCACTCCTCCTGTTGTGTATATATACACTGCACAGTACCACTCCTCCTGTCCTGTATATATACACTGCACAGTACCACTCCTCCTGTCCTGTATATATACACTGCATAGTACCGCTCCTCCTGTCCTGTATATATACACTGCACAGTACCACTCCTCCTGTCCTGTGTATATACACTGCACAGTACAGCTCCTCCTGTCCTGTATATATACACTGCACAGTACCACTCCTCCTGTCCTGTATATATACACTGCACAGTACCACTCCTCCTGTCCTGTATATATACACTGCACAGTACTACTCCTCCTGTCCTGTGTATATACACTGCACAGTACCACTCCTCCTGTATATATACACTGCACAGTACCACTCCTCCTGTCCTGTGTATATACACTGCACAGTACAGCTCCTCCTGTCCTGTATATATACACTGCACAGTACCACTCCTCCTGTCCTGTATATATACACTGCACAGTACCACTCCTCCTGTCCTGTATATATACACTGCACAGTACTACTCCTCCTGTCCTGTGTATATACACTGCACAGTACCACTCCTCCTGTATATATACACTGCACAGTACCACTCCTCCTGTCCTGTATATATACACTGCACAGTACCACTCCTCCTGTCCTGTATATATACACTGCACAGTACTACTCCTCCTGTCCTGTGTATATACACTGCACAGTACCACTCCTCCTGTATATATACACTGCACAGTACCACTCCTCCTGTCCTGTATATATACACTGCACAGTACAGCTCCTCCTGTCCTGTATATATACACTGCACAGTACCACTCCTCCTGTCCTGTATATATACACTGCACAGTACAGCTCCTCCTGTCCTGTATATATACACTGCACAGTACCACTCCTCCTGTCCTGTATATATACACTGCACAGTACCACTCCTCCTGTCCTGTATATATACACTGCACAGTACCACTCCTCCTGTCCTGATATCATATACCACTCACAGTACTCCTCCTGTCCTGTATATATACACTGCACAGTACCACTCCTCCTGTCCTGTATATATACACTGCACAGTACCACTCCTCCTGTCCTGTATATATACACTGCACAGTACCACTCCCTCCTGGAGACCCATGCAGACACCTGCACATGAGTAATTTGGGGTCCCCCCTCCCTCCCTGCTGTGATTAGCAGATAATGGGGGGTAATTTCTGATCCCGGCAGCCACCTGTGTTTACTTTCTGTAGATGAGACCATGGCTGTGAGAGCTGAAGCAGTGGGGGCCGCGTCTGCCTTTGATGTGGGAGTTCTCCCCTCCCCCTCTTTTGATGCAGTTATGTAAAGGCATCTTTGCCATCTGTGAGCCATGTGTTGATGGCAGCGGCCAGAGAGAGGCTTTTTGTGGGTAAATACCCGGTTTGGGGGTAATTATTATGATTACCAGTTCCCTCTGCTCTAAAAGTAAAGCGGAAGAACGAGACCTGGGCCAGATGTGCCCAATATTGGGGCGGTTCTTGGAGAAAAATAATCTTACCTATTCAAAGTATTACTGGAAGAAAAGTAGATGAGGTGGAAATATGGGAACTTTCGATTTCTTCAGACTTTCCTTTCCTTCAGGTAAAAAATGGATTGGGAGATGTGAAGGATGAGACGGTGGGATAAGACGTGCGCACATAGCGGATACCCCATAGGAGGCTATGGATGGCCACAACTTGTCTCCATCCATGTCCTTAAGTATAGTAGGAGCCAGTGCAGAGAACTAAAGTCCTACAGGCTCCTTATTACAGGTCTATAAGGGGGAAACTGGAGGAAGTCCTAGTCAATATGAAGGATGTGGGAAAAGTGTTGGACAATATGAGGGTCAGGGGTTTCCTGGTTGACATGAAGGATGGGCAGGAAAGGCAAGAAACATAGCTTGGTTAATAGGAAGACCCAGAAGAGAGTCTTGGTCTTTATGAAGAGCAAGAAGAGAGTCTTGGTCTTTATGAAGAGCAAGAAGAGAGCCTTGATCAATATGAATGACGAGGAAAAGAATGTTAGAAAATGTGTCGAGCAAGGAGAGAGTCTTAGCCAATATTAATGGCGAGGAAGAGAATCTTGGTCAATTTGAAGGATAAGGAATAGAGTGTTGGTCATTAGGTAGGACAAGGAAGAGTGTCTTGGTCAAAATGAAGGGTAAGGAAGAGAGGCTGGGTAATTATGAAGGTGAGGAAGAGAGTCTTAGACAATATGGAGGAGGAGGAAGAGAGTCCTTGCCAATATGAAAGGCGAGAATTCTTCCTTGGTCAATATGAAGCGTAAAGAAGAAAGTCTTTGTCAATATGAATGACGAAGAAGAGAGTCTTAGCCAAAATGGAGGAGGAAAAAGAGTGTCTTGGCCAAGATGAAGGATGAGGAATAAACCTTGGTCAATATGAGGGTCGAAAGAGAGTGTCTTAGCCAATATGAAGGGTAAGAAGAAAGCCTTGGTCATTATGGAGGAAGAGGAGAGAGTCTTGGTTAATATAATGGGCAAGAAGAGGGTCTTGTCAATCTGAAGGATGAGGAAGAGATTCTTGGTCAATATGAAGGTAAAGGAAGACCATCTTGATCACTATGAAGGGTGAGAAAGAGAGTCTTAGCCAATATGAAAGGGGAGGATTCTTCCTTGGTCAATATGAAGGCTAAGGAAAAGAGTCTTTGTCAGTATGAAGAGGAAGAAGAGACTCTTGGTCAGTAAGAAGGACGAAGAAGAGAGTCTTAGCCAATGTGGAGGAGGAGAGTCTTGGTCAATATGAAGGATTAGGAAGAAACCTTGGTCAATATGAAGGTCAAGTAAGATGGTCTTAGCCAAAATGAAGGGCAAGAAGAGAGTCTTGGTCAATATGGCGGAAGAGGAGGAATGGTTATTGTGTAGAGCATGAAGTGAAGGGATAAATGTTTGAGGTGCAATAGAAGGAAACTTTCACTAGGTGAAAAACTAGTAGAGGTGGATCTCCTAGGCTGGGCGTTTCCATGAGATGGCGCCTGACGAACCTTCTTTCCACTTATGTCTTTCTCTCCCGATTCCCCCTTGCACATGAGCCTTCAGTTCTGCCGAGTGTTCATGTATTTTCAACGAGGAGAGACGAGAGAGTCAGTGCCGAACACTTCTGGCAGCGGTTTTATTGACCGTGAAAACTAGGGATCGGGCATTGAAATTCTAAGATGATGACTTGTCGGGTTGAGTCAGGAGGCCCCATTCCTGGAATATGTTCTGCCAGTCCTGCCAACTTCCATGAGTTCAGACATCTTTCATCTAATGTCCATTACCCCGTATTGGTTTCCACAGAGGATGTCTGGCCTTTTCTACAGAGGTCAGCAGATGCCTCACTCACAGGGGCAGCCTTACCCTGAAGTGACCCCACACCAAATTAGCATCTCCCACTAAGGATGACAAGCTGAAAGATCTGCACAAATAGCGCTTCTGTAAGGGGTTATCACCTTTAGGGATTTTTCTTTCCACGCACAGATGGATATAGGAAAAAAAAAGCTGAAGGAAGGAAAGTGTTATGTCCACAATACCCTGTGTACATCTGCGCTGTCAGCTCTACGCCTCTGCGCTAGAACAGCCGTGCCGCATGTGCCGGAGCGGGCAAGGAAAGCAGCAATTATTTTTAGGCTTTTGGGAAAACACTGAAGGGCTGCCCGACTTTGTCACATCTCATGTTAGAGCGTGAGGGCCGATCACATGCGGAGGTCTCGCTGCCTCTCTTTATAGAGCCTTCTCAGCGTCCTCTGTAATTAAACTATTTTTATCCATTATTTAAGGGGCAGATATTTGAGATAACGTAAGGTCTGAGAGTTGCGACAATTGCCCCCTGATTGGCTCTGGTGTCAATAGACGCTCAGCTCTCTCACACCACTGCTCACACTGAGGTTCAAGATTATTGAAGACTTTTTCCGAAACTTTTTTTTAACTCTTTTTGTTAGTTATGGGTCATAACCTCCATCAAGACCCCAAAGGGTGAAGACCCTAGATACTAGAGGGTCATTTAGTGACTTCAGATATTCATTGGTGATCACTTAGTGGAGAAGGAAGATGGTCCATGTAATCTCTTGCCGTAGGGTCTATGAGAATTTATTTTTTCAGTGAGTTGTGGACCATTTCTGCTCATAGGCCTTCCATAAAGTTAAGCCCACAGGAATGAGAGGGTTTTTTGTGGTTTTCACATTCTCACATGGTGAATAAAGAGGAATGCTTATGTCATATCTGCCTTTAGGGTCTCTGAGGCTTTACTCTTTCCTTGAGTTATGGACTGTGTTTGCTTATAAGCCCACGGTTAGGTTTAGGCTGCAGGGATGAGAGCGTTATTTGGGGTCTTCACATTCTCAGATAGTGGATAAAGCAGAGGGCCTATAGGGTCTGCAAGATTTGACTCTTTTAGTTAAGGACGGCTTCAGATATTAGAGGGTCATTTAGGGTCTTCAGATATTCATTGGTGATCACTTAGTGGAAGAAGAGGAGGTCCCATGTCATCTCTGGCCTAAGACTTTCCTCTTTCTTTGAGTTATGGACTTATCACTCACAAACCACTGTTAGGAGAAGAACCTAGATATTAAAGGGTCATTTAGGGGCTTCAGATATTCATTGGTCATCACTTAGTGGACAAAGAGGAGGTCCCAAGTCATCTCTGGCCTTAGGGTCTACAAGACTTTATTCTTTCTTTGAAGTATGGACTTACCACTTACAAGCTCCTGTTAGGGGAAGACCCTAGATAATAGAGGGCCTTTTAGGGTCTTCAGATATTCATTGGTGATCACTTAGTGGAGAAAGTCCCATGTCATCTCTTACCTTAGGGTCTACAAGACTTTCTTCTTTCTTGAGTTATAGACTTACCACTCACAAGCCCCCAATAGGGAAAGACCCTAAAAATTAGGGGGTCATTTAGGATCTTCATATCTTCATTGATGATATTGGAGGACCCATATGCCATTCCTGCCCACAAGGTGAAACAAGCCCTGTAGTAATAGGGTGGGGCAGAGGTTCTCCAAGACTGGGACCAAACACTATCTTGGGACCTGCTGCTTTGGGTTCTGGATCCAACTTCTTGGATCTTGTTTAGACTTCACCTTCCCACCCGGAGTCCAGACCAGAACCTTGGTCGGCTTATGTCGCGTGACTCTGGAGACGAGTTTGTGACTTCTTTGCACTGTAAGGTCTCGGCCACTAGTACAGACACATTTCTCTGCTCCCAGCGCTGACGATGTGCTAATGACTTGACGTTACAATTGCCGCCTCGTGAATCCCGCGCTGATCACTCCAGAACGTCCTGTCCATCACAACACATGGAGCAGCCTTTGTTTCCATCTGGCTCGGTCTGTGGGACCCTCCCTGTCCTTGTGAGATACGGACTATGGAAAACCTTGTATTTTCAGGGCAGAATCGGGACATTTTCGGCATTCTTGTCATTCCTGGACGCCTTTGCAGTAATCTCCAGGCATCTTACTTTACAATGGACCCAGAAAATATGAGGCTCTGAGGAAAAACACTGACAGGAGACTCGCCGGTTGCCACGAGACCGCACAATAGCAGGAAAAACAGAATCAGTGGCGCACCCCTAATATTAGTCCTCGTCTCCGTACTCAGTGCCGCCTCCTATAGTATCATTGCCTCCACCTCATTATTACCGGGGGAACTTACTTTCGCCTTCTCGCAGTTCCGTTAGGTATTTTCGGGGTTAAGTTTCTTGGCGCCAGGGCACATGCTACACGCACCGACATGTGAACTCGGAAAAGTTTAGTCTCCAGCTGACATGGAAAGATTCCCGCAGATAACATCTGCACAAGCCCTCGGCGCGGCACATGATACGGGGGGCGTCATGTGATCCCCGCGGTCGTGTAACAAGCGGAAATCTGAACCGACTGCCCTGAAAAAAGGCAGGATCCGCTACTCCAAGTATATGTGCTGACAACCAGCCTGTATGTGGTGTGTGGGGTTGTCGGGGCTCCCCGTCCGGCTCGGACGGTGGCGTTGCGGTGAACGTCCTCATTGCTTATCAGTCCCGTCGGTCTCTGCAATGGACGTCATTTCTTCATCCCGACGTGTTGCTGTCCGCCGTCCTGATTCATTGCGCCATTTTCCGCTGACTCAGCACAGGGGACCCCCATCATTCAGCGCGGGCCGCTGCATACTTATAGATTTCCGGATCAATAGCTGACCATCAGGCCTGAGATATGGCAGCAGTTCCGACGAGAGACGCTTTTATTAAATGTCGGCCATTAAATATTCAGAATGCTTAACCCTTTAAATTCTGGCCTAACATTTATAAAGAAGCCTCAAAGGGAAACTCCAGGTATTTTTAATCTGTTCCTGGGAAAGCTGGGTGACAACCAATATGGACGCCATTACCCCTACCCCACTTGCTGGTCTCTCTATGCCCCTGTCTGATTAAATGTGTGAAGGATTGCAGCTGGCGACATCGATGTCGAGGGTCCCAGGGTGGCAATCAGTCACACTCCAACTGTAAACTGTACACAGAGCCTGCTGTTAAGCAAAGGTCCGTTATATCATCAGTAGAACTACAAGTCCCAGCATATGGACCCTTTGCAGCCCAAGAACTCCAAAAAATGTAAAATTTCGCCTGCTTTGAAGGTTTTAATGGGCCCCCTTACCTCTTGAGCATCTGCATCAATGTTATGTCCGCACCTCTGTGTGATTACAAAGTGGTGAAGGACCCAGCCCAGAAAAAGCATTGATTCTAATAGACAGTGCGTAATACCTCACTTTTCCTCTGGGGGCACTGCAGAGAGATTGAACGCTTGCTGTCCTCCAGATCGCAGGTGATCTCCAGCGATCAGTGATTCGGAGCATGGCTGGGAACGATGTACAGAAGAGGGGTGTATATATATACTCGCGTCTTCATCTGCCCTGCCATAAAGTATGCATGCCCCCTCTGTTGTGTGGTGACCTGGGGGTCCGCTGATGTCGCTCACCATTCTCCGTCCTTCTTGCAGTACAGAATCGGGCAGCTCTACATGATCAGCAAGCACAGCCACGAGCAGAGCGACCCGGAGAAGGCGTGGAGGTCGTCCAGAACGAGCCCTACGAGGACCCGGTGCACGGCCCAGGACAGCTGACCGAGAAGAGGGTCTACCTGAACAGGTACAGCCAGAACTCCGTATATAACTCTGTATAGTTCCCAAACCTGTATATACAGTGCTGGGCGCAATGTAGACGTCAGTTTACAGAGACCGGACTTTACAGGCCTGTGTGTGAGACGTGGCCAATGACTTCTGCCTATCATTACATCACACATAGCACAGGGCGAACCTATAAATAATGACTTCCACACATAGGTACATCACCCGAGTGACACGGGCAATGGATGAGGTACAGCTGCATCACCCCAACCCCTACGCCGCTTTGTAACAGCCACTCAGCTGTGTCAGTGTGCAGGGGGTTATCCTGGATACAGTGTAACAGCCCCTCAGCTGTGTCAGTGTGCGGTGTACAGGGGGTTATCCTGGATACAGTGTAACAGCCCCTCAGCTGTGTCAGTGTGCGGTGTACAGGGGGTTATCCTGGATACAGTGTAACAGCCCCTCAGCTGTGTCAGTGTGCGGTGTACAGGGGGTTATCCTGGATACAGTGTAACAGCCCCTCAGCTGTGTCAGTGTGCGGTGTACAGGGGGTTATCCTGGATACAGTGTAACAGCCCCTCAGCTGTGTCAGTGTGCGGTGTACAGGGGGTTATCCTGGATACAGTGTAACAGCCCCTCAGCTGTGTCAGTGTGCGGTGTACAGGGGGTTATCCTGGATACAGTGTAACAGCCCCTCAGCTGTGTCAGTGTGCGGTGTACAGGGGGTAATCCTGGATACAGTGTAACAGCCCCTCAGCTGTGTCAGTGTGCAGTGTACAGGGGGTTATCCTGGATACAGTGTAACAGCCCCTCAGCTGTGTCAGTGTGCAGTGTACAGGGGGTTATCCTGGATACAGTGTAACAGCCCCTCAGCTGTGTCAGAGTGCAGTGTACAGGGGGTTATCCTGGATACAGTGTAACAGCCCCTCAGCTGTGTCAGTGTGCGGTGTACAGGGGGTTATCCTGGATACAGTGTAACAGCCCCTCAGCTGTGTCAGTGTGCGGTGTACAGGGGGTTATCCTGGATACAGTGTAACAGCCTCTCAGCTGTGTCAGTGTGAGGTGTACAGGAGGTTATCCTGGATACAGTGTAACAGCCCCTCAGCTGTGTCAGTGTGCAGTGTACAGGGGGTTATCCTGGATACAGTGTAACAGCCCCTCAGCTGTGTCAGTGTGCGGTGTACAGGGGGTTATCCTGGATACAGTGTAACAGCCCCTCAGCTGTGTCAGTGTGCAGTGTACAGGAGGTTATCCTGGATGCAGTGTAACAGCCCCTCAGCTGTGTCAGTGTGCAGTGTACAGGGGGTTATCCTGGATACAGTGTAACAGCCCCTCAGCTGTGTCAGTGTGCGGTGTACAGGGGGTTATCCTGGATACAGTGTAACAGCCCCTCAGCTGTGTCAGTGTGCGGTGTACAGGAGGTTATCCTGGATACAGTGTAACAGCCCCTCAGCTGTGTCAGTGTGCGGTGTACAGGGGTTATCCTGGATACAGTGTAACAGCCCCTCAGCTGTGGCAGTGTGCAGTGTTGTGAATGGGTTTGAGATGAGTTCTGAGCAGAGGCTCCCTCTGGTGGTTACAAGCGGTGCTAGTGAGGATTGTGAGGACTGGGAATCAGGTGTTACTGACTGGTCTTATATAAGGGAGTCATTTTCCCATCAGGGTTGCCGGTGATCAATTGTTTTGGTCTGAATCCTTCATTCCAGTTTCCCTTGTAGCCTGCTGTGTCGTGTCTGCATCTCCTGCTTACAGATAAGACTATTTCTTCTTTTGTGTTTTTGCTATATTTTTGCATTTTGTCCTGCACTTCTGTGGGGGCCTTCAGGGTCCCCTCCGGGGGCTTCTGCCCTCTCTGTTTAGTTCAGCCACTGAGTTTTGTTCTTTTGCTTTTTCCAGTTTTTTCAGTGGCTGCTGTTTTGATTTTGTTACACCAGAGAACTAATTTAGGTGGTAGAGGTCGTGTGATCTCAGGTGATTTTGAAATTAGTAGAGTTGGTGTTTTTTCAGGGTTTTCTGGGATTGCAGTAAGTACCCTTCCTGTCCTTTTCTATTTAGATAGTTTGGGCCCCAGCGTTTGCTCATACTATTTTCTTTCTGTGTCAGTATTTCGTCTTGTCTAACCGCCATTACATGTTTGGGGGCTTTCTATTATCTTTGGGGTTCTGCTACGGGGCAGATAGCTTTCCTATTTCTATCTTTAGGTGTAGTTAGTTTCTCAGGCTGTGACGAGGCGTCTAGGACCAACGTAGGAACGCTCCACGGCTGCCTCTAGTTGTGGTGGTTAGTCAGGGTACTGCAATCTCATAGATTCCAACTGCTCTGGTGTATTGCCTTTTTTACCTGCACTCCTCAGCTACCGAAACATAACAGTATCACCGGCCCATAAATTGTATGGTACTCACAGAAGGGAAAAAATATTGTGAAGGAAGAAAGGTTGTCAGAGTTGTCAGAGATATTTTTCTGTTTGTTGCATTTTTTTTTCCCTCTGTATCTCTGGGTGCTGGGGAGGATCTTTTCTCCCAATGGAGTTTGCACAGTTGTCTGGCCGTGTGGATCAGCTTGCCACTGAGGTTCAGAGTATTGCTGCATATCTTGCTAGGTTGCCTGTTGTGGAACCTAGGATCCCCATGCCAGATTTGTTTTCAGGGGATCGAGCTAAGTTTCAGAATTTCAAAAATAATTGTAAATTGTTTTTTGCCTTAAAATCTAAGTCCTCAGGAAACGCAGCGCAGCAGGTTCAAATTGTCATCTCTCTCCTGCGCGGCGATCCTCAGGATTGGGCTTTTTCCCTGATACCTGGGGATCCTGTTTTGAGTGATGTTGATGCATTTTTTCAGGCTTTGGGGTTATTGTACGATGAGCCTAATGTCACTGATCAAGCTGAAAAAGCCTTGTTGGCATTAAATCAGGGGCTTGATGACGCTGAGTTGTACTGTCAGAGATTCCGTAGGTGGGCAGTCCTGACCAAATGGAATGACGACGCTTTGGCGGCCCTTTTCCGGAAGGGTCTGTCGGATAATGTAAAGGATGTTATGGTGGGATTCCCTGTCCCCTCTGGTCTCAATGATTCTATGTCATTAGCGATTCAAATTGACAGACGTTTGCGTGAGCGGAGAAGTATGCGTGGAATAATGTTGCCTTGTGAACCAGCTTCTGAACCCATGCAGTGTGATAGAGTGGTGTCTGGGGCACAGCGTCATGAGTTTCGAAAGCGCAATGGGTTATGTTTCTACTGTGGTGATGCCTCTCATGCTATTTCAGTCTGCCCTAAGCGGGGAAGACGTTTTGCACGCTCAGTTGTCTTGGGTAGTGTTCAGACTAAGTTTTTATTAACTGTCACTCTGATATGCTCTCTGTCCTCATTTTCTGCTCAGGCTTTCGTTGATTCTGGAGCAGCTATTAACCTGATGGATTATGATTTTGCTAAACGTTGTGGATTTCCCTTGATACCCCTACAGAAGTCTATTCCCTACTGGGGATCGATTCTACCCCTTTGGCTGAGAATAAACCCCAGTTTTCTACTCAGGTGATAATGAGGGTTGAACCTGATCACCAGGAGTGCTGCAAATTTTTGGTTCTATATAATCTGCATGACATTATCGTGCTGGGTTTCCCTTGGTTACAGTCTCATAATCCTGTTTTGGATTGGAAATCTGTGTCTGTAACCAGTTGGGGCTGCCAATGTGTTAATACCAACACTCCTGTTTTTTCTGCCTCCCCCAGGCTCAGGATGTTCCTGACTTTTTGTTTGATTTTTCTGATGTGTTTAGCGAAAGTAAATCTGCATCCTTGCCTCCCCATAGGAGCTATGACTGCGCTATTGAATTAGTGCCAGGTAGTAAATTCCCTAAAGGTCGCCTTTTTAACTTGTCTGTACCTGAACATGACGCTATGCGGTCTTATATCAAGGAATCATTGGAGAAGGGTCATATCAGACCATCCTCTTCACCCTTAGGTGCCGGTTTTTTCTTTCTGGCCAAAAAGGATGGTTCATTAAGGCCGTGTACTGATTATCGTCTCTTGAACAATATTACTGTGAAATATCAATACCCGTTACCCTTGATTTCTGACCTGTTTTCCAGGGTGAAAAACGCTACTTGGTTTACCAAGCTTGACCTCAGGGGGGCGTATAACCTTATTCGCATTAAGCACGGGGATGAATGGAAGACGGCATTCAATACCCCTGAAGGGCATTTTGAGTACCTTGTGATGCCCTTTGGGCTCACTAATGCTCCTTCCGTCTTCCAATCCTTCATGAATGACATTTTCAGGGATTTTGTGGATAAATTTCTGATTGTTTATTTGGATGATATCTTGATTTTTTCTAATGACTGGGACTCTCATGTGAAACATGTTCGAACTGTATTCCAGATTTTGAGAGAGAATGCTCTGTATGTGAAGGGATCAAAGTGTCATTTTGGCGTACAGAAGATCTCATTTCTGGGATTCATTTTGTCCCCATCTGTTATTGAAATGGACCCGGTCAAGGTTCAGGCCATCTGTGATTGGGTCCAACCTACTTCATTAAAGGCTCTTCAGAGATTTTTGGGTTTTGCCAATTTTTATCGTAAATTTATTGGTAATTTCTCGGTTATTGTTAAACCATTAACTGATTTGACCAGAAAGGGTTCTGATGTGGTGAATTGGCCTCCTGAGGCAGTCTCTGCATTTCAGGAACTTAAGCAGAGATTCACTTCTGCTCCTGTTTTACGGCAGCCTGATGTTTCTCTGCCATTTCAGGTGGAGGTTGATGCCTCTGAAATTGGGGCAGGTGCCGTTTTGTCCCAAAAAGATCCAGAGACCTCTAAAAGTAACCCTTGTGCCTTTTTCTCTCGAAAATTTTCTCCTACTGAACGTAATTATGACGTGGGTAATCGGGAGTTATTGGCCATGAAGTGGGCTTTTGAAGAGTGGAGACATTGGCTGGAGGGAGCCAAACATCAGGTGGTGGTCCTTACGGACCATAAGAATCTGGTCTATCTGGAATCTGCCAAGCGACTCAATCCTAGACAGGCCAGGTGGGCCTTGTTTTTCACACGTTTTAATTTTGTGGTTTCCTTTCTTCCTGGCACTAAGAATGTTAAGGCGGATGCCCTCTCGAGGAGTTTCCTTGCGGACTCTCCTGAGTTATCTGATCCTTCTGTTATTTTGAAGGAGGGTGTAGTTCTTTCTGCCATCTCGCCCAATTTGAGACTTGCTCTGGAGGGGTGTCAGGAGGATAGGCCCGAGCGCTGCCCTGTTGGAAAATTGTTTGTCCCGGACCAATGGAAAAAGAGTGTGATGTCTGAGATTCATTGTTCCGCATTGGCTGGGCATCCCGGAATTTTTGGTACCAGAGACTTGGTTAGTCGGTCCTTTTGGTGGCCTACCTTGTCTTGCGATGTCAGGGAATTTGTGCAGTCCTGCGGGACTTGCTCTCGCTCCAAGCCTTGCTCTCGCTCTAGTGGTTTGTTGATGCCATTGCCTGTGCCCAAGAGACCATGGACCCATATCTCTATGGATTTCATTTCCGATCTTCCTGTTTCTCAGAGAATGACCACCATCTGGGTAATTTGTGATAGGTTTTCCAAAATGATACATCTTGTGCCATTACCTAAGTTGCCTTCCTCCTCTGAATTGGTGCCGTTGTTCCTTCAGCACGTGGTTCGTTTACACGGCATTCCTGAGAACATTGTGTCTGACAGAGGAGTCCAGTTTGTTTCCAGATTTTGGAGGACTTTTTGTTCTAAACTGGGTGTTCAATTGTCTTTCTCCTCGGCATTTCATCCTCAGACCAATGGTCAAACTGAGAGAACAAACCAGACATTGGAGACTTATCTAAGATGCTTTGTGTCTGCTGATCAGGATGACTGGGTCTCTTTTTTGCCTTTGGCTGAGTTTGCTCTTAATAATAGGGCTAGCTCTGCCACTTTGATGTCTCCGTTTTTCTGTAATTCTGGGTTTCACCCTCGATTTTCTTCAGGACAGACGGAAGCTTCTGTCTGTCCAGGTGTTGACTCTGTTGTTGAGCGTATGCAACAGATTTGGGACCAGGTAGTGGAGAGGTTGTCCCTCTCTCAGGAGAAGGCCCAGCGGTTTGCTAACCGGCATAGGACTGATGGTCCTCGGTTTAAAGTGGGGGACTTGGTCTGGTTGTCCTCAAAGAATATTCCTATGAGAGTAGCATCTCCTAAATTTAAGCCTAGGTTCATTGGACCTTATAAGATCATGGAGATTATTAATCCTGTTTCTTTTCGTTTGCTTCTTCCAGGGACATTTAAGATCCATAACGTGTTCCACAAGTCCTTGTTGAAGAGGTTTGTTGAGCCAGTGGTTCCTGCTGCTGTGCCTCCTGACCCTGTTTTGGTTGAGGGCAATCTGGAGTATGTGGTTGAGAAAATATTGGATTCTCGTTTTTCTAGACGAAGACTCCAGTATTTGGTTAAATGGAGAGGTTATGGTCAGGAAGACAATTCTTGGGTGTTTGCTTCGGACATCCATGCTAGGAGACTTATCCGTGCGTATCATAGAACTCATCCTGACCGACCTGGTTGCTCAAATGAGGGTTCGGTGACCCCTCCTCAAGGGGGGGGTACTGTTGTGAATGGGTTTGAGATGAGTTCTGAGCAGAGGCTCCCTCTGGTGGTTACAAGCGGTACTAGTGAAGATTGTGAGGACTGGGAATCAGGTGTTACTGACTGGTCTTATATAAGGGAGTCATTTTCCCATCAGGGTTGCCGGTGATCAATTGTTCTGGTCTGAATCCTTCTTTCCAGTTTCCCTTGTAGCCTGCTGTTTCGTGTCTGCATCTCCTGCTATCAGACAAGACATTTTCTTCTTTTGTGTTTTTGCTATATTTTTGCATTTTGTCCTGCACTTCTGTGGGGGCCTTCAGGGTCCCCTCCGGGGGCTTTTGCCCTCTCTGTTTAGTTCAGCCACTGAGTTTTGTACTTTTGCTTTTTCCAGTTTTTTCAGTGGCTGCTGTTTTGATTTTGTTACACCAGAGAACTAATTTAGGTGGTAGAGGTCGTGTGATCTCAGGTGATTTTGAAATTAGTAGAGTTGGTGTTTTTCAGGGTTTTCTGAGATTGCAGTAAGTGCCCTTCCTATCCTTTTCTATTTAGATAGTTTGGGCCCCAGCGTTTGCTCATTCTATTTTCTTTCTGTGTCAGTATTTCCTCTTGTCTAACCGCCATTACATGTTTGGGGCTTTCTATTATCTTTGGGGTTCTGCTCCGGGGCAGATAGCTTTCCTATTTCTATCTTTAGGTGTAGTTAGTTTCTCAGGCTGTGACGAGGCGTCTAGGACCAACGTAGGAACGCTCCACGGCTGCCTCTAGTTGTGGTGGTTAGTCAGGGTACTGCAATCTCATAGATTCCAACTGCTCTGGTGTATTTCCTTCTTTACCTGCACTCCTCAGCTACCGAAACATAACAGTGCAGTGTACAGGGGGTTATCCTGGATACAGTGTAACAGCCCCTCAGCTGTGTCAGTGTGCAGTATGCAGGGGGTTATCCTGGATACAGTGTAACAGCCCCTCAGCTGTGGCAGTGTGCCGTGTACAGGGGGTTATCCTGGATACAGTGTAACAGCCCCTCAGCTGTGTCAGTGTGCGGTGTACAGGGGGTTATCCTGGATACAGTGTAACAGCCCCTCAGCTGTGTCAGTGTGCAGTGTACAGGGGGTTATCCTGGATACAGTGTAACAGCCCCTCAGCTGTGGCAGTGTGCAGTGTACAGGGGGTTATCCTGGATACAGTGTAACAGCCCCTCAGCTGTGGCAGTGTACAGGGGGTTATCCTGGATACAGTGTAACAGCCCCTCAGCTGTGTCAGTGTGCAGTGTACAGGGGGTTATCCTGGATACAGTGTTAACAGCCCTCAGCTGTGTCAGTGTGCGGTGTACAGGGGGTTATCCTGGATACAGTGTAACAGCCCCTCAGCTGTGTCAGTGTGCATTGTACAGGGGGTTATCCTGGATACAGTGTAATAGTCCTTCAGCTGTGTCAGTGTGCAGTGTACAGGGGGTTATCCTGGATACAGTGTAACAGCCCCTCAACTGTGTCAGTGTGCAGTATGCAGGGGGTTATCCTGGATACAGTGTAACAGTCCCTCAGCTGTGGCAGTGTGCAGTATGCAGGGGGGTATCCTGGATACAGTGTAACAGCCCCTCAGCTGTGTCAGTGTGCAGGGGGTTATCCTGGATACAGTGTAACAGCCCCTCAGCTGTGGCAGTGTGCGGTGTACAGGGGTTATCCTGGATACAGTGTAAAAGCCCCTCAGCTGTGGCAGTGTGCAGTGTACAGGGGGTTATCCTGGATGCAGTGTAACAGCCCCTTAGCTGTGTCAGTGTGCGGTGTACAGGGGGTTATCCTGGATACAGTGTAACAGTCCCTCAGCTGTGGCAGTGTGCGGTGTACAGGGGGTTATCCTGATACAGTGTAACAGTCCTTCAGCTGTGTCAGTGTGCAGTGTGCAGGGGGTTATCCTGGATACAGTGTAACAGCCCCTCAGCTGTGTCAGTGTGCGGTGTACAGGGGGTTATCCTGGATACAGTGTAACAGCCCCTCAGCTGTGTCAGTTGTACAGGGGGTTATCCTGGATACAGTGTAACAGCCCCTCAGCTGTGTCAGTGTGCAGTGTACAGGGGGTTATCCTGGATACAGTGTAACAGCCCCTCAGCTGTGTCAGTGTACAGGGGGTTATCCTGGATACAGTGTAACAGCCCCTCAGCTGTGTCAGTGTACAGGGGGTTATCCTGGATACAGTGTAACAGCCCCTCAGCTGTGTCAGTGTGCGGTGTACAGGGGGTTATCCTGGATACAGTGTAACAGCCCCTCAGCTGTGTCAGTGTACAGGGGGTTATCCTGGATACAGTGTAACAGCCCTCAGCTGTGTCAGTGTGCAGTGTACAGGGGGTTATCCTGGATACAGTGTAACAGCCCCTCAGCTGTGTCAGTGTGTAGTGTACAGGGGGTTATCCTGGATACAGTGTAACAACCCCTCAGCTGTGTCAGTGTACAGGGGGTTATCCTGGATACAGTGTAACAGTCCCTCAGCTGTGTCAGTGTGCAGTGTACAGGGGGTTATCCTGGATACAGTGTAACAGCCCTCAGCTGTGTCAGTGTGCAGGGGGTTATCCTGGATACAGTGTAACAGTCCCTCAGCTGTGTCAGTGTGCAGTGTACAGGGGGTTATTCTGGATACAGTGTAACAGCCCCTCAGCTGCGTCAGTGTGCAGTGTACAGGAGGTTATCCTGGATACAGTGTAACAGCCCCTCAGCTGTGTCAGTGTACAGTGTACAGGGGGTTATCCTGGATACAGTTTAACAGCCCCTCAGCTGTGTCAGTGTGCAGTGTACAGGGGGTTATCCTGGATACAGTGTAACAACCCCTCAGCTGTGTCAGTGTGCAGGGGGTTATCCTGGATACAGTGTAACAGTCCCTCAGCTGTGTCAGTGTGCAGTGTACAGGGGGTTATCCTGGATACAGTGTAACAGCCCTCAGCTGTGTCAGTGTGCAGGGGGTTATCCTGGATACAGTGTAATAGTCCCTCAGCTGTGTCAGTGTACAGTGTACAGGGGGTTATCCTGGATACAGTGTAACAGCCCCTCAGCTGTGTAAGTGTGCAGTGTACAGGAGGTTATCCTGGATACAGTGTAACAGCCCTCAGCTGTGTCAGTGTGCAGGGGGTTATCCTGAATACAGTGTAACAGTCCCTCAGCTGTGTCAATGTGCAGTGTACAGGGGGTTATCCTGGATACAGTGTAACAGCCCTCAGCTGTGTCAGTGTGCAGTGTACAGGGGGTTATCCTGGATACAGTGTAACAGCCCCTCAGCTGTGTCAGTGTGCAGTGTACAGGGGGTTATCCTGGATACAGTGTAACAGCCCCTCAGCTGTGTCAGTGTGCAGGGGTTATCCTGGATACAGTGTAACAGCCCCTCAGCTGTGTCACTGTGCAGGGGATTATCCTGATACAGTGTAACAGTCCCTCAGCTGTGTCAGTGTGCAGTGTACAGGGGGTTATCCTGGATACGGTGTAACAACCCCTCAGCTGTGACAGTGTGCGGTGTACAGGGGGTTATCCTGGATACAGTGTAACAGTCCCTCAGCTGTGTCAGTGTGCAGTGTACAGGGGGTTATCCTGGATACAGTGTAACAGCCCCTCAGCTGTGTCAGTGTGCAGGGGGTTATCCTGGATACAGTGTAATAGTCCCTCAGCTGTGTCAGTGTGCAGTGTACAGGGGGTTATCCTGGATACAGTGTAACAGCCCCTCAGCTGTGTTAGTGTGCAGTGTACAGGAGGTTATCCTGGATACAGTGTAACAGCCCCTCAGCTGTGTCAGTGTGCAGGGGGTTATCCTGAATACAGTGTAACAGTCCCTCAGCTGTGTCAGTGTGCAGTGTACAGGGGGTTATCCTGGATACAGTGTAACAGCCCCTCAGCTGTGTCAGTGTGCAGGGGGTTATCCTGGATACAGTGTAATAGTCCCTCAGCTGTGTCAGTGTGCAGTGTACAGGGAGTTATCCTGGATACAGTGTAACAGCCCCTCAGCTGTGTCAGTGTGCATTGTACAGGGGGTTATCCTGGATACAGTGTAACAGCCCCTCAGCTGTGTCAGTGTGCAGGGGGTTATCCTGGATACAGTGTAACAGTCCCTCAGCTGTGTCAGTGTGCAGTGTACAGGGGGTTATCCCGGATACAGTGTAACAGCCCCTCAGCTGTGTCAGTGTGCAGGGGGTTATCCTGGATACAGTGTAACAGTCCCTCAGCTGTGTCAGTGTGCAGTGTACAGGGGGTTATTCTGGATACAGTGTAACAGCCCCTCAGCTGTGTCAGTGTGCAGTGTACAGGAGGTTATCCTGGATACAGTGTAACAGCCCCTCAGCTGTGTCAGTGTGCAGGGGGTTATCCTGAATACAGTGTAACAGTCCCTCAGCTGTGTCAGTGTGCAGTGTACAGGGGGTTATTCTGGATACAGTGTAACAGCCCCTCAGCTGTGTCAGTGTGCGGTGTACAGGGGGTTATCCTGGATACAGTGTAACAGCCCCTCAGCTGTGTCAGTGTGCAGTGTACAGGGGGTTATCCTGGATACAGTGTAACAGTCCCTCAGCTGTTTCAGTGTGCAGTGTACAGGGGGTTATTCTGGATACAGTGTAACAGCCCCTCAGCTGTGTCAGTGTGCAGTGTACAGGGGGTTATCCTGGATACAGTTTAACAGCCCCTCAGCTGTGTCAGTGTGCAGTGTACAGGGGGTTATCCTGGATACAGTGTAACAACCCCTCAGCTGTGTCAGTGTGCAGGGGGTTATCCTGGATACAGTGTAACAGTCCCTCAGCTGTGTCAGTGTGCAGTGTACAGGGGGTTATCCTGGATACAGTGTAACAGCCCCTCAGCTGTGTCAGTGTGCAGGGGGTTATCCTGGATACAGTGTAACAGCCCCTCAGCTGTGTCAGTGTGCAGGGGGTTATCCTGGATACAGTGTAACAGTCCCTCAACTGTGTCAGTGTGCAGTGTACAGGGGGTTATCCTGGATACAGTGTAACAGCCCCTCAGCTGTGTCAGTGTGCAGGGGGTTATCCTGGATACAGTGTAACAGCCCTCAGCTGTGTCAGTGTGCAGTGTACAGGAGGTTATCCTGGATACAGTGTAACAGTCCCTCAGCTGTGTCAATGTGCAGTGTACAGGGGGTTATCCTGGATACAGTGTAACAGCCCCTCAGCTGTGTCAGTGTGCAGTGTACAGGGGGTTATCCTGGATACAGTGTAACAGTCCCTCAGCTGTGTCAGTGTGCAGTGTACAGGGGGTTATCCTGGATACAGTTTAACAGCCCCCCAGCTGTGTCAGTGTGCAGTGTACAGGGGGTTATCCTGGATACAGTGTAACAGCCCCTCAGCTGTGTCAGTGTGCAGTGTACAGGGGGTTATCCTGGATACAGTGTAACAGTCCCTCGGCTGTGTCAGTGTGCAGTGTACAGGGGATTATCCTGGATACAGTGTAACAGCCCCTCAGCTTGTTAGTGTGCGGTGTACAGGGGGTTATCCTGGATACAGTGTAACAGCCCCTCAGCTGTGTCAGTATGCGGTGTACAGGAGGTTATCCTGGATGCAGTGTAACAGCCCCTCAGCTGTGTCAGTGTGCGGTGTACAGGGGGTTATCCTGGATACAGTGTAACAGCCCCTCAGCTGTGTCAGTGTGTGGTGTACAGGGGGTTATCCTGGATACAGTGTAACAGCCCCTCAGCTGTGTAAGTGTGCGGTGTACAGGGGGTTATCCTGGATACAGTGTAACAGCCCCTCAGCTGTGTCAGTGTGCGGTGTACAGGGGGTTATCCTGGATACAGTGTAACAGCCCCTCAGCTGTGTCAGTGTGCAGTGTACAGGGGGTTATCCTGGATACAGTGTAACAGCCCCTCAGCTGTGTCAGTGTGCGGTGTACAGGGGGTTATCCTGGATACAGTGTAACAGCCCCTCAGCTGTGTCAGTGTGCGGTGTACAGGGGGTTATCCTGGATACAGTGTAACAGCCCCTCAGCTGTGTCAGTGTGCAGTATGCAGGGGGTTATCCTGGATACAGTGTAACAGCCCCTCAGCTGTGTCAGTGTGCGGTGTACAGGGGGTTATCCTGGATACAGTGTAACAGCCCCTCAGCTGTGTCAGTGTGCGGTGTACAGGGGGTTATCCTGGATACAGTGTAACAGCCCCTCAGCAGTGTCAGTGTAGCTTGGATACAGTGTATCCCTCCGTGCTTCCTCTGCCGGCTGGGCTGGTTTTCTGCAGACCATCTCCCCTCCTTCTGAGGAATACGCTGCGGTTTGCAGTCTTGGCCACTGCGTTGCTGACACAGCAGGGCTGTGCTGGAGGACGGGGGTGACCCTGGGGGTCTGACGCGTGACCAGTACTGGGGGGTGATGGATTAATACTTTCTCCATGTACGTTCCCTCCGGGGACGCGGTTTCTCTTCAAGTTTTCTTCCAAGAGACAGAAGTGCTGCGTCACCGGACCTGGATCATCACTGTATCTGGACCGCTGGAGAGGCGGCAGCACTGTAAAGAATGAGGGACGGCTGCCGCGGGGAAGTCATGTGATCGCTGGAGAAAACAACAATTCTGCAACTGTCGTAATTGGCGGCAGTCACACGATCAGGTTTTCTTGGCAGAGCGCTGAGCGATATTTCCACAGTAACGCTCAGCACGGCGCCCCCGCTCACCCCAAGATCTGTCATGTTTACATCTCGTATTCTGAAGAAGCGGCTGCGTCTCCATCTGTCACAGCCAACAAATTCCCGGCTCCGGCCTTATATACCCAACTGTACGGAGAAGTGTTTACAGATGACTCATGTGTCAGAAGAGCCGCCACTCACAACAAGGGTGCCATAATGATGCAGGAATATCTCATGTCTAATGTGTGTAACATAAAACTACCGTAATACTGCCCCATATGCACGACTATACTATAATACTGCCCCTATATACAAGAATATACTATAATACTGCCCCTATATACAAGAATATACTATAATACTGCCCCTATATGCAAGACTATACTATAATACTGCCCCTATATACAAGAATATAACTACTATAATACTGCTCCTAATATACAAGAATATAACTACTATAATACTGCCCCTATATGCAAGACTATACTATAATACTGCCCCTATATGCAAGACTATACTATAATACTGCCCCTATATACAAGAATATACTATAATACTGCCCCTATATACAAGAATATACTATAATACTGCCCCTATATGCAAGACTATACTATAATACTGCCCCTATATGGAAGACTATACTATACTATATTGTGAGGAACTCAGCCGGCCGCCACACAGTAGCCCGGGTATCACAGCTTCTGATACCACCGCCGCTACCAAATGTGACGGACGATCCCTTTCCTCCCACGTCACCAATGGGACGTAACTCCACAGGTACAGCTCTCCGGCGCCCCCCTTTGTCTCTCAGGTCAGTAAGAGAACTGCACCTAGAGCAAATGGCCGCCGGGGAAGGTGTCCTGCTACCCACTGGGTATTCTAAGATTCGTGATCAGAGTAAAAGCATCAGCCCAAGATTAATTTTATGGTTTAATTTGCCTTAAGGGCGCACTAGATAATTACAGAAATATACAGTAAAGCTATACAACGGAATTACAATGGAATGGCAGTCAGAGTAAAAATACAACAATAATGTACAAGGCTAAAAGGTATAAGCTATGGATCAATATTACCGGGTATTATGGTCATGGGAAGGCCTTGGCTCTGCCATCCCCAGGTACAGTCTTCAGTTCCTGAATAGTCCCTTGGTCTTTCCTAGACCATCTTCTTGGCTTCTGTGTGAGAAATGGAATGAGACCAGCAGCCTGGTCATGGCTAGTCCTTAGACCTGCTAGGCCCATCCCCATTGCTTTGAAGCACGCATATTAATTGGCCTGCAATTCATATGGAACAGGAAACAATGCCTGAGCTTGGGCTATTTACCATACGACTGACCATCTCATTCAGTCACTGGCCTAGACTAATTAGCATGTAAAGGCCTATTGATTCCTAGTGGACATCAAAACCTGTCGTACTGGATATGCTAATAGGCCCTGTGTAGCTAAAAGTCTGTGGCTGTGTGAACTGACAAAATGGAGGCTGGTACAGGCCCTATACAAAATGGCGACAACCTTTTCCTTACACCTCCCTGCTTTTGAGGGCGCTAGGGGTATCACATTCCTGTGTTCCCCCGTGCGCCCTACCGCACCTTCTCTTTGGCTAGGGTGGCAGATCCACGAGGATTTCTGACTCTCTGTCCTCTGAAAGGTTGCACACTGGTTGGGCATAAGCCTCCCGCTCATGGTGGGCCTTCATCATGTTCACATGGAAGGCCTTCCTCCTTCCACGGGCGTGGTCCAGGGTGACCAGGTAGATGACGGCGTTGAGCTGCTCGTGCACGAGGTATGGACCCTCCCAGGCCGCCTGAAGCTTGTTTTGTGGTACGGGGACCAGTACCCACACCTTTTGACCCACCTGGTAGGTCCGCTCACAAGCATTCTGGTCGTACCATCGCTTCTGGTCAGCCTGAGCTTGGGCCATATTGTCATGCACCAGCCGTGTCAAGGCCATCATTCGGTCCCGGAAGCGCACGACATACTCAATGACCGACACTCCAGGGGTGGCTAAATCCCCTTCCCATGCTTCCTTCACCAGAGCAAGGGGCCCCCGTACACGTCGCCCGTACAGGAGCTCAAAGGGGGAGAACCCCGTTGAGGCCTGTGGAACCTCCCGGTAGGCAAACAGCAGGTGTGGGAGATACCGCTCCCAGTCTCTCCCGTGGGAGTCGACCAACATCCTCAGCATCTGCTTTAAGGTGCCATTGAACCGCTCACACAAGCCATTGGTCTGTGGGTGATACGGGCTGGCCACCAGATGTTGCACCTGTACCTGCTTACAGAGAGACTCCATCAGCTGCGACATGAACTGGGTCCCTCGGTCGGTGAGCATTTCCTTGGGAAACCCCACTCTGGAGAAAATCTCCAGTAAGGCAGTGGCCACTTTGTCGGCCCGAATGGACGACAAAGCTACCGCCTCCGGGTACCGGGTGGCATAGTCCACTACCGTTAGTATGAAGCATTTCCCGGAGCGGCTGGGAGTGGACAGAGGTCCAATGAGATCCACAGCCACCCTCGAGAAAGGCTCTTCGATGATGGGCAGAGTTACCAGTGGGGCTTTGGGGCGCGGCCCGCCTTCCCCACCCTCTGACAGGTGTCACACGAACGGCAGTAGGCTATCACCTCGGTCCTCATTCCAGGCCAGTAGAAATGCTGAGCTAGCCTGGCCCTGGTTTTAGTGATCCTTAAGTGTCCGGCCATTGGAATCTCGTGTGCGATCCGCAACAATTCCGCCCTGAACGGATGGGGCACCACTAACTGTCGGTCCCTGGGCCACGCCTCCGGTGAACCCTGCTGGACCGTTACCCGGTACAGCCGTCCCTGGTCCCAGACCACTCGCTCGCGGTCGGACTCCAGGGGAGGCTGTGCCGCCTGTTCCTTGAGAGTCTTCAGGCTAGGGTCAGCTTCCAACGCTGCCTGAAATCCCTGACTAGATATGGCAAGAATTGACGAAACTGCCCTGTCCTCTGTCAGTTCCCCGGGATCTGTCTCCTGGCTACTGTCTGACTCGGCAGCCACTTGGTCAGAGAGGGGGAAACCGTCGGACCTCCGCGAGGCTCCTTGGGCTTCAGCGCTCCCACTCCTGGTAACAGCGGCCACGACCGCTGAGACCACGGGTAGCGCCTGCTTTCCCTCATCCTCTGACCAAGTCGCCAGGTCAGTCAGACTTCCCTGACTTCCTGACATCCCGGATGTGGGGAACTCCTGACCTGGGGTCCTACCTGGTGGCTCCTCTCCCGGGACACCCCCTCCCCCCATGGCCTGTTCCTCTTCCTGCAGGGGCCCTAGACTCAGCAGGCTGGATTCACTTAGGGGCCCTACACTGCCCATAGCAGCCCCTCTCTCCACCTCTGAGCTCTCCCCTACAGCCTCCTCACCTGTCCTCACTGTGAGCCCTGTGTGTGTAGTGTCAGTGCATGGCTTACCATCAGGTTTCACTCCCTCCTCCACTGTTGGAGGCACATTCAATACATTAACATTAGCATTCACAGTAGAGTCATGACATTCTTGGGGAGCCGGACTTGGGGGTTCAGTGGCCACATACCGGGACACTAGCCGCCCCAAATCGGTCCCAAGCAACACATTTGCAGGAATATTCGGCGTTACTCCCACCTCCCGCATCCCCTCCCGACACCCCAATCCAAATACACCTTGGCAACGGGCAGCGCCGGTTCAACGCCTCCAATTCCGGAGACGGAAAGGGTTTTCCCAGGTACCAAGTCTTGAGGGGACACCACCTCAGGGCGTACCAGGGTTCGTTCAGCGCCTGTGTCCCGCAGTCCCATGACCGCTGAGCGGCCGATGGTGACGGGTTGGTAATTGTCTAGGGACCTCCCACCACCCCCTCCCACACACAAAACAGTGGACGGTTTCTGGGACAGGGATGGGGCCTTCTGGCGCTGGGGACATGCAGCCTTAAAGTGTCCTGGCTGATTGCAATTATGGCAGCGTCTGGGTTCTGTTCCTGGCCTGGAGAGGGCAGCAGGGGGGTACACCCCTTGCACTCTGGGGGCTGGATATGGGGCTGGGGCAGGATTGGGCTTACCCCCTATCCAGGTGCTGCTGGCAGGCTTCTTTGGCTCCGGCGCCCTGTTGTTGGCATACTCGTCTGCCAGGGCAGCTGTAGCAGAAGCCCCCTTTGGTTTCCGGTCACGGAGGAACTGCTGGAGGTCCTCTGGGCAGTTCCACAAAAATTGCTCCACGACAAACAGTTCCTGGACCTCCTGGCGGGTAGTGAGCTCTAGACCCGAGGTCCAGTGCTCCGCAGCTCTCAGCAGGGCCCGCATGTGGTCGGTCCAGGTGTCCTTTGAACCCCGCAGGGTCCTCTCCCCTCTGTATCAGTCTGTCATTGTTAGTTTGTTTACTGTAAGTGATACCTGTAATTTGTATGTAACCCCTTCTCATGTACAGCACCATGGAATCAATGGTGCTATAGAAATAAATAATAATAATAATAATAATACTGCCCCTATATACAAGAATATACTATAATACTGCCCCTATATGCAAGACTATACTATAATACTGCCCCTATATGCAAGACTATACTATAATACTGCCCCTATATAAAAGACTATACTATAATACTGCCCCTATATGCAAGACTATACTATAATACTGCCCTATATGCAAGACTATACTATAATACTGCCCCTATATACAAGAATATACTATGATACTGTCTGCCCCTTTATGTAAGACTATACTATAATACTGCCCCATATGCAAGAATATACTATAATACTGCTCCTATATACAAGAATATACTATAATACTGCCCCTATATGCAAGACTATACTATAATACTGCCCCTATATGCAAGACTATACTATAATACTGCCCCTATATACAAGAATATACTATAATACTGCCCCTTTATGCAAGACTATACTATAATACTGCCCCTATGTACAAGAATATACTATAATACTGCCCCTATATACAAGAATATACTATAATACTGCCCCTATATACAAGAATATACTATAATACTGCCCCTATATACAAGAATACACTATAATACTTCCCCTATATACAAGAATATACTATAATACTGCCTTTATACAAGAATATACTATAATACTGCCCCTATATGCAAGACTATACTATAATACTGCCCCCTATATGCAAGACTAACTACTATAATACTGCCCCCTATGTACAAGAATATAACTACTATAATACTGCTCCTATGTACAAGAATATAACTGCTATAATACTGCCTCCTATGTACAAGAATATAACTAATATAATATCGCCCCTATGTACAAGAATATAACTACTACAATACTGCCCCTATGTACAAGAATATAACTACTATAATACTGCCCCTATGTACAAGAATATAACTACTATAATACTGCCCCTATATACAAGAATATAACTACTATAATACTGCCCCTATATACAAGAATATAACTACTATAATACTGCCCCCTATGTACAAGAATATATCTACTATAATACTGCTCCTATATACAAGAATATAACTACTATAATACTGCCCCCTATGTACAAGAATATAACTACTATAATACTGCTCCTATGTACAAGAATATAACTACTATAATACTGCCCCTATGTACAAGAATATAACTACTATAATACTGCCCCCTATGTACAAGAATATATCTACTATAATTCTGCTCCTATATACAAGAATATAACTACTATAATACTGCCCCCTATGTACAAGAATATAACTACTATAATACTGCCCCCTATGTACAAGAATATATCTACTATAATTCTGCTCCTATATACAAGAATATAGCTACTATAATACTGCCCCCTATATACAAGAATATAACTACTATAATACTGCCCCTATGTACAAGAATATAACTACTATAATACTGCTCCTATGTACAAGAATATAACTGCTATAATACTGCTCCTATGTACAAGAATATAACTACTATAATACTGCCTCCTAGCTGAGAGGTTGTGTGTTTGTAGCTCTCCTGATGTCTGGAGCAAGCCCAGGGAGGGGCCACCCTGGGAGGGGAAACTCCCCAAGCAAGGCTCAGGCTTCCAGGCCTACACTGGGAAGAAGCGCCCAAGCTGTTTCTAATGCAGATGTAAATCCTAAAGTGATTTCTGATGGGAAGAAAGCTCCGAATGGAAGTAGCAGCAACAAGAAGGATGAAGCTGTGAAAGTGAGTAAAGTAACGGAACAAGGAAAAGCCATTGTATGTAAGAAAGTTGCAGTTAAGCAGTCGGCCAGCCAAGGCAAGCAAAGTGAAGTGCAACTAGGAGAAATCCAGAAGAAATCTCCTGGTGAGAAGCTGAATGGAGGAAAGCAGCCTGCAGCTCAGGAGAGGCCATCAGTGGCTTCAGGTGTGCAGCTGACTTCCAGCAGGCAGAGGAGAACCTCACTGGAGAGACAGACGCTCCAGGAAAACTTGCAGCAGATATATGTGGTGACCAGCATGGCGAGCTCTGGACGCACAAGGTCGCAGTCAGGTGGCAGCAGTAAAAGTGCTGTGGAGCCTGGAGCCATGAAACCAGCAGTGGTGAAAATTAAGGAGACGTCTGGGTTCAAGCAGCCGGGGACATCGCTGAATGCAGGATCCCAGGAGGAGACGCCACGTGCACCTGAGCTTCAGCTTGCAGAGGAGATCCCAGGACTGGTCAAGAAGTTCGGTGAGTTACAGCAGCAGAAAGACTCACTGCAGATGCAGATAGACACTTGCTATAAGCTAAAGGCTGTTAATCCCGGGAGTCATGATTTTTATGACGAGACTCTGAACACACTGGGTGTATTGCTGGCAAAAGTGGTGAGGGACATGGACTGCGTCCTAGAGAGGATGGGGCCCCCGGCAGAGACTTATAGGAACCAGGAACTGTTTAATTCACAGAAGCAGAACTCTGCAGGTTCCAGGTCAGACATTGTCCCAGGTGGACCCAGAAGCAGGTGCAGCCAGTGCTGCAGCCTGCAAGTTTCTGCTTCCAAAAGGGGCAAATGCCGCACCAGCAGCAGCCTGTAGTGCAGACCCAGCAGAGGTACCACAAGTCTCAGAATGCCCAGCAAAACTGCCTGCGGCAGATCCAAAGCAGAAGCATGTAGTGCAGATTCCAGCAGAGGTACAACAAGTCACAGAATGCCCAGCACAACAGCCTGCAGCAGATTCCAAGCAGCAGCATGAAGGGCACATTCCAGTAGAGGTACAACAAGTCTCAGAATGCCTAGTACAGCCGCCTGCAGCAGATTCCAAGCAGCAGCATGGACATATTTCAGCAGAGGGACTACAGGTCTCAGAATGCCAAGCACAACAGTTGGGCAGTGGACATGTACCGGTAGTTCCTGATGGTGCCCAGCAGGGCTCTAATTCTGGGGACAACCGCGCTGTATCTGAGGGGTCGGGGGTTTGGGGGAGCACAGTATCTTTGGTGGACGCTGCGCAGTCTGATAGTGACATTGATGTTGATGATAATGTACATGACAATGTCTGTGATTTCCCCCCTTTAATTCCGAGCACACAAGGTGTAGCAGCCCCCCCTGCTGCAGACCCTCACCCCGTCAGTCAGCATAGTGTGACCCCGCAGGTTCCCCCAGTAAAGCCTGGAGTCGTGGCGCTCCGTCCTTCACCTCTGGTGCCAATTATACCGGCCAGGCGTTTAAACGGAGAAACGTTGTGCGTTTCCGGCACAGAGGTGCCAAGGAGGATCTGCCAGATAGAAGGTTTGTGGTCAGGGAGCTCTTGTGTCGCCAGATGGGGTTTGCGCCAGTCAGCATCTTGGCGGTGATTAATCTTCCAGACAGGCAGGGCTATGACGTCAGCTTTAAGCTCATGTCTGACCTGGACAGGTTCTGGTCTAATTTCCCCAAGTTTAGAGACTCTGAGGGCTGGAGTAAGTTCAGCTTTATTCCTATCTCTAAGCCAGATACCGTTACGGTTAATCTCATCTTCTGGAATGAGTCTGTTCCCCCGCAGGACATTGTGGTGTGGCTCCGGAGGCATTGTGACCTGGTCTCTGACCTCACCAAAAGCAGAGACAATGATGGTATCTGGACGGGAGGGTGGAGGGTTTTGGTGAAACTGCGCCAATGCGATAATATCACTGCCCACTTACCCAACTCCTTCTTTATTGGGAGGGAGAGGGGTGTGTGTTTCTATCCTGGGCAACCTCGTAAGTGCTTCAAATGTGGCAAGGCGGGTCACCTGGCAAATACGTGTACTGTGGTGAAGTGCAACCTGTGTGGGGAGGTCGGCCATGTGGCTGCAGACTGCCAGAACATCAGGTGCAACCTCTGTGGGAAGATCGGTCACCCTCACAGGGACTGTCCTGACGCCTGGCACAATATCTGTAAGGACTATCCTGATGAGGATTTGGTGGCAGGGGCAGAGATTCTGGAGGAGGCAGCTTTACTGTCAGGGGAAATACTGTCCAGCCGGAGGCCCACCAGGGGTCTACTCAGGTGACACCAGAGCAGCAGGGTTCAGAGGGTGCACAGGGGAGTATGGAGGTTGTCCCTCAGGGGCAGCAGTCACAGGGAGGCATTACTTCAGTGCTACCATCTGTGTCTCAGACTAAAAGGAAGAAAAAGGACAAGACCTCCCGTAAACCTGAGAAGGAGTATGACACTGGCCAAGGAGCCAGGAAGAAGGTCCAGAGTTCTGCAGGTGTAATGGACTTATCTAATAGGTTTGGTGTTCTGTCTGAGTCTGACGGTGATTTTGAGGATGACCTTAGAAGAATTGACGCAGAGTTTGATACTGATGTAGAGGACTGTCCTCCGCCCAAGCGGAAGCCATTACCTGAGGGCACGCGGCTAGAGTCTGAAATGGAGACCGGTGGTGACCAGAATAACTCCGACTCAGATCTGTGACGCTGTCAACCACATAATGTCCGACCCCAGATAGATAAAATCATTAGGAAAATTAGGAAATGTTAAGTTATGGAAGGATGTGTCACTGGGTTGAAATATGATTTTTTTTTTTTTTTCCAACCAGGTGTATGGACTCTTTAAGATAATTTTATATGTATAATCCGGATATGTAATGAATGTATGTACAATCCAAGAGAATTTAGTTTTGTATTACTGGAGGAATGTCAGTATATTTGTATTTGTTTGGTTTTTACAATAAAAATTGCCCCTATATACAAGAATATAACTGCTATAATACTGCTCCTATGTACAAGAATATAACTACTATAATACTGCTCCTATGTACAAGAATATAACTACTATAATACGGCCCCTATGTACAAGAATATAACTACTATAATACTGCCCCTATGTACAAGAATATAACTACTATAATACTGCTCCTATGTACAAGAATATAACTACTATAATACTGCTCTTATGTACAAGAATATAACTACTATAATACTGCTCCTATGTACAAGAATATAACTACTATAATACTGCCCCCTATGTACAAGAATATAACTACTATAATACTGCCCCTATGTACAAGAATATAACTACTATAATACTGCTCTTATGTACAAGAATATAACTACTATAATACTGCTCCTATGTACAAGAATATAACTACTATAATACTGCCCTTATGTACAAGAATATAACTACTATAATACTGCCCCCTATATACATTGTAAGCTTTTCAGGGGATATAGCTCTAGGATCGCTGTCTGGGTAGACAGAATGGCACGAAAACAGTTCATTCAGACAGCAGTTTTGGTGAAAACTGGCCGCAACCAGTTTTATTAAAGTCCACAGCACACAGATAAAAACAAATCATAAACAGAAAACCTGGGCTTGTCTAGCCACTAATTACACTTAGATAGATGGCCCTCTCTATCCGGGACCCAGACTCTACCAGTCTGTGCCCAAAACAACACATATGATATATGTTACCAGTATGGAGTTTCACAGATACTCCTCCTTGTGTCTGAAGGCAACTCCAACGTCCAGACTTGAGAGAGATCCACTCCTATTCAGCCGCTGTTCGCACGGATTCTCACTGAGACTACTCCTGTGTCCGGGGTACATCGAGCACCCAGACTGAGATAGCTCAAACTCCTGGAGACTGCTTCTTGTGCCGGGACACCTTCTGTGTCCCCGACTAAGCCAGCTCCCACCCTGGGGAAATGCTTCTTTTGCCCGGGGGACCCCGGGGCCCGACTAAGCAGTCCTACACCCCGGAGATGCTTCTTGTGCCGGGAAACCCTTCTGTGTCCGACTAAGCCCTCCTTTCACCTGGAGATGCTTTTTGTCCGGGGGCACCTTCCTGTGTCAGACTAAGCCCGCTCTCATGTGTATCCAACACCTACTTTTGGGTTCCTAAAAACACTGATGATTTCGGCCCGACTGCAAATGTGCAATGAAGAAGGGTAGTACCTTTCCTACCACTATTTTTTAAGCCACACATTTCCCTATACCACACGACAGTACCTAGGGGAAATGTACACCCTTTTACAAACATTCCTTCATGCTCACAATCCCCCCTCTTTTTCCGACCGGAGGTGGTCATCCAGACCGGAGGGTGGTTAACAATCCAACAGAGACAGGAAATTGGACCAGTCAGACCCTCTCAGCTTATCTTCACCCCTTTTTTGTATTTTTCTGAGTCATAGCCAACATCACTTTTCTTCATCTGAAGATCCCTACTCCCGTACCTCCCGGCCATGCCCCTGCGGACCGGGTATTTTCCGGTTTCATCTTTGACCCAGGACCGGGCTCAG
>JARQOD010005645.1:0-10000 GCA_033576555.1 Oophaga sylvatica
GAAAAGCAGAGGAGAAAGACAATTGAACACCAAGTTTAGAACAAAAAGTCCTCCAAAATCTGGAAACAAACTGGACTCCTCTGTCAGACACAATGTTCTCAGGAATGCCGTGTAACCAAACCACGTGCTGAAGGAACAAAGGCACCAATTCGGAGGAGGAAGGCAACTTAGGTAATGGCACAAGATGTATCATCTTGGAAAACATATCACAAATCACCCAGATAACGGTCATTCTCTGAGAAACAGGGAGGTCGGAAATAAAATCCATAGAGATATGAGTCCATGGCCTCTTGGGCACAGGCAATGGCATCAACAAACCACTAGAGCGAGAGCAAGGCTTGGAGCGAGAGCAAGTCCCACAGGACTGCACAAACTCCCTGACGTCTCAAGACAAAGTAGGCCACCAAAAGGACAGACTCACCAAGTCTCTGGTACCAAAAATTCCGGGATGACCGGCCAACGCGGAACAATGAATCTCAGACATCACACTCTTCTTCCACTGGTCTGGGACAAACAATTTCCCAACAGGGCAGCGCTCGGGTTTATCCTCCTGACACCCCTCCAGAGCCAGTCTCAAATTGGGCGAGATGGCGGAAAGAACTACACCCTCTTTCAAAATAACAGCAGGATCAGATAACTCAGGAGAGTCCGCAAGGAAACTCTTGAGAGGGCATCCGCCTTAACATTCTTAGTGCCAGGAAGAAAGGAAACCACAAAATTAAAATGTGTGAAAAACAAGGTCCACCTGGCCTGTCTAGGATTAAGTCGCTTGGCTGATTCCAGATAAACCAGATTCTTATGGTCAGTGAGGACCACCACCTGATCTTTGGCTCTCTCCAGCCAATGTCTCCACTCTTCAAAAGCCCACTTCATGGCCAATAACTCCCGATTACCCACGTCATAATTACGTTAAGTTGGAGAAAATTTTCGAGAGAAAAAAGCACAAGGGTTACTTTTAGAGGTCTCAGGATCTCTTTGGGACAAAACGGCACCTGCCCCAATTTCAGAGGCATCAACCTCCACCTGAAACTGCAGAGAAACATCAGGCTGCCGTAGAACAGGAGCAGAAGTGAATCTCCGCTTAAGCTCCTGAAACGCAGAGACTGCCTCAGGAGGCCAATTCACCACATCAGAACCCTTTTTGGTCAAATCAGTCAATGGTTTAACAATAACAGAGAAATTACCAATAAATTTACGATAAAAATTGGCAAAACCCAAGAATCTCTGAAGAGCCTTTAATGAAGTAGGTTGGACCCAATCACAGATGGCCTGAACCTTCACCGGGTCCATTTCAATAACAGATGGAGACAAAATGAATCCCAGAAATGAGATCCTCTGTACGCCAAAAAGACACTTTTATCCCTTCACATACAGAGCATTCTCTCTCAAAATCTGGAACACAGTCCGAACATGTTTCACATGAGAGTCCCAGTCATTGAAAAAATCAAGATATCATCCAAATAAACAATCAGAAATTTATCCACAAAATCCCTGAAAATGTCATTCATGAAGGACTGGAAGACGGAAGGAGCATTATTGAGCCCAAAAGGGCATCACTAGGTACTCAAAATGCCCCTCTGGGGTATTAAACACCATCTTCCATTCATCCCCGTGCTTAATGCGAATAAGGTTATACGCCCCCCTGAGGTCAAGCTTGGTAAATCAAGTAGCACTTTTCACCCTGGAAAACAGGTCAGAAATCAAGGGTAACGGATATTGATATTTCACAGTGATATTGTTCAAGAGACGATAATCAATACACGGCCTTAATGAACCATCCTTTTTGGCCACAAAGAAAAAAACGGCACCCAAGGGTGAAGAGGATGGTCTGATATGACCCTTCTCCAATAACTCCTTGATATAAGACTGCATAGTGTCATGTTCAGGTACAGACAAGTTAAAAAGGCGACCTTTAGGGAATTTATTACCAGGCACTAATTCAATAGCGCAGTCATAGCTCATATGGGGGGGCAAGGATGCAGAATTACTTTCGCTAAACACATCAGAAAAATCAGTCAAAAAGTCAGGAACATCTTGAGCCTGGGGAGAGGCAGAAAAAACAGGAGTGTTGGCATTAACACATTGGCAGCCTCAACTGGTTGCAGACACAGATTTCCAATCCAAAACAGGATTATGAGACTGCAACCAAGGGAAACCTAGTACAATAATGTCATGCAGATTATACAGCACCAAAAATTTGCAACTCTCCTGATGATCAGGTTTAACCCTCATTATCAACTGAGTAGAGAACTGGGGTTTATTCTCAGCCAAAGGGGTAGAATCAATCCCCAGTAGGGAATAGACTTCCGTAGGGGTATCAAGGGAAACCCACAACGTTTAGCAAAATCAAAATCCATCAGGTTAATAGCTGCTCCCGAATCAACAAAATCCTGAGCAGAAAATGTGGACAGGGAGCAAATCAGGGTAACAGTCAACAGAAATTTAGTCTGAACACTACCCAAGACAACTGAGCGTGCAAAACGTCTTCCCCGCTTAGGGCAGACTGAAATAGCATGAGAGGCATCACCACAGTAGAAACATAACCCATTGCGTTTTCGAAACTTATGACGCTGTGCCCCAGAAGCCACTCTATCACACTGCATGGGTTCAGAAACTGGTTCACAAGGCAACACTATTCCATGCATACTTCTATGCTCACGCAAACGTCTGTCAATTTGAATCGCTAATGACATAGAATCATTGAGACCAAAGGGAGCAGGGAAACCCAACATAACATCTTTTACATTCTCTACAGACCTTTCCGAAAAAGGGCTGCCAAAGCATCATCATTCCATTTGGTCAGGACTGCCCACTTTCGGAATTTCTGACAGTACAGCTCAGCGTCCTCAAGCCCCTGATTTAATGCCAACAAGGTTTTTTCAGCTTGATCAGTGACATTAGGTTCATCGTACAATAATCCCAGAGCCAGAAAAAATGCATCAACACTACTCAAAACAGGGTCCCCAGGTGTCAGGGAAAAAGCCCAATCCTGAGGATCGCCGCGCAGGAGAGAGATGACAATTTGAACCTGCTGTGCTGCGTTCCCTGAGGACTTAGGTTTTAAGGCAAAAAACAACTTACAGTTATTTTTGAAATTCAGAAATTTAGCTCGATCCCATAAAAACAAATCTGGCATGGGGATCCTGGGTTCCACAACTGGCAACCTAGCAAGATCGGTAGCAATACTCCGAACCTCAGTGGCAAGCTGATCCACACGGCCAGACAACTGTGCAAACTCCATTGAGAGAAAAAAAAATTCCTCCTCAGTACCCAGAGACAAAGAGGGAAAAAATGCAACAAACAGAAAAATAAAATCTCTGACAACTCTGACAACCTTTTTTGTTTCCACACTATTTTTCCCTTCTGTGAGTACCATATAATTTTCAGTTGGGCCGGTGATAGTATTATGTTTTGGTAGCTGAGGAGAGCAGGCAAAAACGGCAATACACCAGAGAGGTTGGAATCTACTGGATTGCAGTACCCTGACTAACCACCACAACTAAAGGCAGCCGTGGAGCGTTCCTACGTTGGTCCTAGATGCCTCGTCACAGCCTGAGAGGTTAACTACACCTAAAGATAGAAAGAGGAAAGCTATCTGCCCCGGAGCAGATCCCCAAAGAACATAGGAAGCCCCCAAACATGTAATGGCGGTTAGACAAGAGGAAATACAGACACAGACAGAAAATAGTATGAGCAAACGCTGGGGCCCAATCTGCCTAGACAGAAAAGGATAGGAAGGATACTTACTGCAATCCAAAAAAACTCTAAAAAAGCCAATGCTACTAATTGCAAAAACACCTGAGATCACACGACCTCTAGCACCTAAATTAGTTCTCAGGTGTAACAAAACTAAGCCGCAGCCACTGAAAAAATTGAAAAAGGCAAATGAACAAACAACAGTGGCTCCAGAGGAACCGAGAGGAGCCCAAGCCCCCCGGGGAAGGGAACCTGGCCAACCTCACAGAAATGCAGAGAAAAATGCAAATGGCAAGCACAAAAACAAAAAACAGAAAATATCTTATCTGAGAGCAGGAGAAGAGGCAAGACTCAGCAAGCTTCCAAGTGAACCAGGAAACAATGGTGACACAAGAACAATTGATCACCGGCAACCATGATGGGGGGAAACCTCCCTTATATCCAGCCAGTTAGTGATTCCTGATTGCCAATCCTCATTGAATGGTTCAGTACTGTTTGCTACCACCAGAGGGAGCTTCTGCTCAGAATTCATTTCTAAAACATTCACAACAGCTGTCACTAGCAGGCAGCTGTGCTACTCCATCAAATGAATTGCCATCTTATCACAGTCAGACAGCCTGCTAATCAGATGTGATGCTCCACACAAGCAATTTGTACACTGTCACTGGCAGGCACCTCTGCTACTCCACCAAATGAATTGCCCCCTTATCACAGTCAGACAGCCTACTAATCAGATGTGATGCTCCACTCAAGCAATTTGTACACTGTCACTGGCAGGCAGCTGTGCTACTCCACCAAATGAATTGACCCCTTATCACAGTCAGACAGCCTACTGTTGTGAATATGCTGGAGGCGGCTTCTGAGCTGGGGCTCCCTCCGGTGGTTGCTGAGTGTAATGAACTGATTGCTGAATAGCCTTCAGCTGGCGCTGAATGGTAGGATATAAGTGGCCTGAGTTCCCAGCAGCCTTGCTGATTATCAATTGTTCCTTCTGGTCTTGCTTGAAGCACTGCTAGTTTCCTGCTCTCCTTCAGATAAGTGTTTGCTGTTTTTTTTTTCTCTCTTTGACTTTCTCTGCTGGTTTGCTGCTTGCATTGGACTGCAGCCTTTCCCTTTTTGGGGGTCTAGCGCTGCAATTGTGCTCCGTTTGTGTCTGCACTTTTGCTTTGCTCCTTTGTTACTTTTTATTTGCTGAATAGCATTTTGTTACACCAGAGATCTGATTTAGGTGGATGAGATCGTGTGATCTCAGATTTTTTGGCAATCAGAAGTGTTGGTATTTTGTTAGGGTTTTGTTGGATTGCAGTCAGAATTCCTTCCTGTACTTTCCTGTCTTGACAGATTGGGCCCCAGCGTTTGCTCAGTCTATTTTCTGTCTGTGTCTGTATTTTCTTCTTGTCTAACCACCATTACATGTTTGGGGGCTTCCTATTTTTTTGGGGATCTGCTCCGGGGCAGATAGCTTTCATCTATCTGCCTTTAGGTGTAGTTATCTCTCAGGCTGTGACGAGGCGTCTAGGATCACTGTAGGAACGCCCCATGGCTACTTCTAGTTGTGTGGTTAGTTCAGGTTACTGCAATCCAATAGGTTCCAGCCTCACTGGTGTATTACCGCTTTTGCTATTTTTTGCTATTTCTCCTCAGTTACCGAAACATAACAGCCTACTAATCAGATGTGATGCTCCACTCAAGCAATTTTTACACTGTCACTGGCAGGCAGCTCAGCTACTCAACCAAATTAAATGCACCCTTTATCACAGTCAGGCAGCCTCCTAATCAGATGTGAATCTCCACCCAAGCAATTTGTACACTGTCAGTGGCATTCAGCTATGCTACTTCAGCAAATGTATTGCCCCCTCAACACAATCAGACAGCCTACTAATCAGATGTTATGCGCCACTCAAGCAATTTATACACTGTCAGTGGCAGGCAGCTACTCCACCAAATTAATTGCCTCCTTTCCACAGACTTGCAGGCTACTAATCAGACCAGATAGCCCACACAAGCAATTTGTACACTGTAAGTGTCAGGCAGCTGTGCTACTCCACCAAATGAATTGCCACCTTATCACAGTCAGGCAGGCAGACTACTAATCAGATCAGTTGGTCCACAAAAGCAATTTGTACACTATCAGTTTAAGGCAGCTGTGCTACTCCAGCAAATTAATTGCCTCCTTATCAGTCAGGCAGCAGCCTACTAATCAGATCAGTTGTTTCACACAAGCAATTTTTACACTGTCACTGGCAGGCACCTCAGCTACTCCACCAAATTAATTGCCACTTTATCACAGTCAGGCAGCCTACTAATCAGATATGATGCTCCACTCAAGCAATTTGTACACTGTCAGTGGCAGGCAGCTGTGCTACTCCAGCAAATTAATTGCCCACTTATCACAGTCAGGCAGCCTACTGATCAGATGTGATGCTCCACCCAAGCAATTTGAGCACTGTCAGTTTTAGGCAGCTGAGCTACTCCACCAAATTAATTGTCCCCTTATCACAGTCAGCCAGCCTACTAATCAGATGTGATGCTCCACTCAAGCAATTTGTACACTGTCAGTGGCAGGCAGCTGTGCTACTCCAGGAAATTAATTGCCTCCTTATCACAGACAGGCAGGCAGCCTACTAATCAGATCAGATGGTCCACACAAGCAATTTATACACTGTCAGTGGCAGGCAGCTGTGCTACTCCACCAAATTACTTGCCCCCTTATCACATTCAGGCAGCCTACTAATCAGATGTGATGCTCCACCCAAGCAATTTGTACACTGTCAGTGTCAGGCTGCTGTGCAACTCCACCAAATGAATTTCCTCGTCATCACAGTCAGACTGCCTACTAATCAGATGTGATACTCCACTCAAGCAATTTGTACACTGTCAGTGGAAGGCAGCTGAGCTACTCCACCAAATGAATTGCCTCCTTATCACAGTCAGACAGCCTACTAATCAGATCAGATGGTCCATGCAAGCAATTTGTACACTGTCAGTGGCAGGCAGCTGTGCTCCTCCAGCAAATTAATTGCCTCCGTATCACAGTCAGGCAGGCAGACTACTAATCAGATCACTTGGTCCACACAAGCAATTTGTACACTGTCACTGGCAGGCAGTTCAGTTACTCAACCAAATTAAATGCCCCTTTATCACAGTCAGGCAGCCTCCTAATCAGATGCAATTCTCCACCCAAGCAATTTGTACACTGTCAGTGGCAGGCATCTGTGCTACTCCACCAAATGAATTGCCCCCTTATCACAGTCAAACAGCCTACTAATCAGATGTGATGCTCCACTCTAGCAATTTGTACACTGTCAGTGGCAGGCAGCTGTGCTACTCCACCAAATTAATTACCTCCTTACCACAGTCAGGCAGGCTACTAATCAGATCAGTGGCAGGCAGCTGTGCTACACCAGCAAATTAATTGCCTCCTTATCACAGTCAGGCAGGCAGCCTATTAAACAGATTACTCGGTCCACACAAGCAATTTGTACACTGTCATTGGCAGGCTGCTCAGTTACTCAACCAAATTAAATGCCCCTTGATCACAGTCAGGCAGCTTCCTAATCAGATGCGATTCTCCACCCAAACAATTTGTACACTGTCAGTGGCAGGCATCTGTGCTAATCCACCAAATGAATTGCCCCTTATCACAGTCAGACAGCCTACTAATCAGATGTGATGCTCCACTCTAGCAATTTGTACACTGTCAGTGGCAGGCAGCTGTGCTACTCCACCAAATTAATTACCTCCTTAGCACAGTCAGGCAGGCTACTAATCAGATCAGTGGCAGGCAGCTGTGCTACACCAGCAAATTAATTGCCTCCTTATCACAGTCAGGCAGGCAGCCTACTAATCAGATCACTTGGTCCACACAAGCAATTTGTACACTGTCACTGGCAGGCAGCTGTGTTACTCCACCAAATTAATTGCCCCCTTATCACAGTCAGACAGCCTACTAATCAGATGGGATGCTCCACTCTAGCAATTTGTACACTGCCAGTGGCAGGCAGCTGTGCTACTCCTGCTAATTAACTGCCTCCTTATGACAGTCAGGCAGGCAGCTTTCTAATCAGATCACTTGGTCCACACAAGCAATTTGTACACTGTCAGTGGAAGGCAGCTGTGCTACTCCACCAAATGAATTGCCTCCTTATCACAGTCAGACAGCCTACTAATCAGATCAGATGGTCCACACAAGCAATTTGTACACTGTCAGTGGCAGGCAGCTGTGCTACTCCACCAAATGAATTACCCTCTTATCAAAGTCAGACAGCCTACTAATCAGATGTGATGCTCCACTCAAGCAATTAGTACACTGTCAGTGTCAGGCTGCTGTGCAACTCCAGCAAATGAATTGCCCGTCATCACAGTCAGACAGCCTACTAATCAGATGTGATACTCCACTCAAGCAATTTGTACACTGTCAGTGTCAGGCAGCTGAGCTACTCCACCAAATGAATTGCCTCCTTATCACAGTCAGATAGCCTACTAATCAGATCAGATGGTCTATGCAAGCAATTTGTACACTGTCAGTGGCAGGCAGCTGTGCTCCTCCAGCAAATAAATTGCCCCCTTATCACTGTCAGACAGCCTACTAATAAGATGGGATGCTCCACTCTAGCAATTTGTACACTGCCAGTGGTAGGCAGCTGTGCTACTCCTGCAAATTAACTGCCTCCTTATGACAGTCAGGCAGGCAGCCTTCTAATCAGATCACTTGGTCCACACAAGCAATTTGCACACTGTCAGTGTCAGGCTGCTGTGCAACTCCACCAAATGAATTGCCCCCTCATCACAGTCAGACAGCCTACTAATCAGATGTGATACTCCACTAAAGCAATTTGTACACTGTCAGTGGAAGGCAGCTGTGCTACTCCACCAAATGAATTGCCTCCTTATCACAGTCAGACAGCCTATTAATCAGATCAGATGGTCCACACAAGCAATTTATACACTGTCAGTGGCAGGCAGCTGTGCTACTCCACCAAATGAATTACCCCTTATCAAAGTCATACAGCCTACTAATCAGATGTGATGCTCCACTCAAGAAATTAGTACACTGTCAGTGGCAGATGGCTGTGCTACTCCACCAAATTACTTGCCCCCTTATCACATTCAGGCAGCCTACTAATAAGATGTGATGCTCCACCCAAGCAATTTGTACACAGTCAGTGTCAGGCTGCTGTGCAACTCCACCAAATTACTTGCCCCTTATCACATTCAGGCAGCCTACTAATCAGATCAGATGGTCCATGCAAGCAATTTGTACACTGTCAGTGGCAGGCAGCTGTGCTCCTCCAGCAAATTAATTGCCTCCTTATCACAGTCAGGCAGGCAGACTACTAATCAGATCACTTGGTCCACACAAGCAATTTGTACACTGTCACTGGCAGGCAGCTCAGTTACTCAACCAAATTAAATGCCCATTTATCACAGTCAGGCAGCCTCCTAATCAGATGTGATGCTCCACTCTAGCAATTTGTACACTCTCAGTGGCAGGCAGCTGTGCTACTCCACCAAATTAATTACCTCCTTACCACAGTCAGGCAGGCTACTAATCAGATCAGTGGCAGGCAGCTGTGCTACACCAGCAAATTAATTGCCTCCTTATCACAGTCAGGCAGGTAGCCTACTAATCAGATCACTCAGTCCACAAAAGCAATTTGTACACTGTCACTGGCAGGCTGCTCGGTTACTCAACCAAATTAAATGCCCCTTGATCACAGTCAAGCAGCTTCCTACATATCAGCATGCGATTCTCCACCAAACAATTTGACACTGTCAGTGGCAGGCAGCTTGTGTTACTCCACCAAATGAATGGCCCCTTATCACAGTCAGACAGCCTACTAATCAGATGTGATGCTCCACTCTAGCAATTTGTAAAGTGTCAGTGGCAGGCAGATGTGCTACACCAGCAAATTAATTGCCTTCTTATCACAGTCAGGCAGACAGCCTACTAATCAGATCAGATGTCCACACAAGCAATTTGTACACTGTCACTGGCAGACAGCTCAGCTACCCAACCAAATTAATTGCCACTTTATCACAGAAAGGCAGCCTCTAATCAGATGTGATTCTCCACCCAAGCAATTTGTACACGGTCAGTTGCAGGCAGCTGTGCTACTCCACCAAATTAATTGCCCCTTATCACAGTCAGACAGCCTACTAATCAGATGAGATGCTCCACTCTAGCAATTTGTACACTGTCAGAGGCAGGCAGCTGTGCTACTCACCAAATTAATTACATCCTTAGCACAGTCAGGGAGGGTACTAATCAGATCAGTGGCAGGCAGTTGTGCTACACCAGCAA